>JAXCGZ010004956.1:0-24468 GCA_037179515.1 Halocaridina rubra | reverse complement strand
TATCTTCCCGTCTCCTGATCGGTTCCATTTTAGACTTAGTGATACTTATCGTACCTGTCCTTAAAACTATGGATTGAGATAGCATTAACTACCTCCTCGCTTAGCCAATTCCAATTATCAACTACTCTTACACTGAAAAAGTATTTCCTTACATCCTGCAAGCAAGTTTTCTTACGAAGCTTCAAACTATGACCTCTAGTTCTAGAGCCAGCCATATCGAAATATCGATCCCTATCCACTCTATCATAACCATGAAGGAATTTAAAGACTGTCACCATATCCCCCCTTACTCTTCTAGCTTCGAGGATGGGTCCTCCATGACCCGTTCCACCCATCCGTGGGTGGAGAATCTTAAAAAAAAAAAAAAAAAAAAGCTTCGAGTGATGGCAAGTCTATTCCCTCAGCCTCTCATCATAACCGAGATTGCGTATTTCTGGCACCAGTTTCGTGGCATGTCTTTGAACTTTTTCAAGCTTAGCTATGTGCTTTTTCAAGTGCGGATTCCAAAAGCGGGCTGCATATTCGAGTTTTGGCCTCACATAGGTTACATAAATATTTCTGAACATTTCCTTGTCCATGTGCCTGAAGGCTACCCTTACATTTGATAAAGAATGCATATGCTGCCCTTACTACACCATTTATATGTATTTCTGGAGACAAACTTGCCAGTATGTTTACTCCTAGATCTCTCTCATTTTCTGTCTCTTGAAGTTGTACTCCAGCCACCGAGTAGTCAAGCTTGGGCCTTCTTGCACTTGTACCCATTCTCATTACCTTACATTTTGAAGTATTGAATTTCATTAGCCACTTTTCTGACCACTCATGCAGATTATTTAGATCCTCCTGAAGTTCTCTACCATTGTTCTCGTTTTTTACTTTCTTCACAATCTTTGCATCATCTGCAAACATATTCATGAATGAATTTACAGACTCTGGTAGGTCATTTACATATACAAGGAACAAAAGTGGCCCTAAAACTGAACCCTGTGGAACTCCACTACTAACTCTTCTCCATTCAGACACTGAGTGTCTTACTCTAACCCTCTGTTCCCTTCCTTCTAAGTAAGTTTTTATCCATTCCAAGACATTTCCACCTATTCTAGCCATTGATTGCAGCTTCCTAATAAGTCTCCCATGTGGAACAGTGTCAAACGCTTTCTGGAAGTCTAGGAATATGCAATCTGCCCAGCCCTCTCTTTCCTGTAAGATTTGGCTTACCTCATCATAAAATTCTAATAAGTTTGTTACTGTTGATCTACCTTCTCTGAAGCCATGTTGCCTCACTGACAAAAAGTTGAAGGATTCCAAGTGAAGAGAGATATGTTTCCTTAGTAGTTTCTCCATAACTTTGCAAACTATGCTGGTCAAGGAAACTGGTCTATAGTTCAGAGCCGTATCCCTCCTTCCCTTTTTGAAGATAGGTATCACATTTGCTTGTTTCCAGCATCTTGGAATCTCCCCCGACTCCAGTGACTCCTTAAATATGATACTTAGTGCCACTGATATTGTGTTTGCGCATTTTTTAAGCACATGAGGGGATATGTCATCAGGACCTGTAGCTTTATGAACATCTAAATCCATCAGCGCTTTGCATGCCTCTGTGGCTGTAAGGGTTGATGTTCTCTAATACCAGCCCTTTAGCTTCTATCACTGCAATCTGAGGGGGTATGGTATTTTCTACTGTAAATACTGACTGAAACTCCTTGTTCAATTCTTTGCAGATCTCTTCGTCCGTCTCAGTGATGCTTCCATCCGCTCTCTTTAGCCTTAAAAACCTGTTCTTTTACCTTCAGTTTTCCTCTGATAAAGCTGTGTGTGTGTGTGTGTGTGTGTGTGTGTGTGTGTGTGTGTGTGTGTGTGTGTGTGTTTGTGTGTGTGTGTGTGCTACCAATGCACTATGCTGAATTTTGGCATTCTAAAACCAGATATACAAAATACCGTAAATTGGTTTGATCTCTCTTTGCATTCACTTCCATTTTTATATATTAAACATAAGTATATCGCCATACCATTAGTGTGTTTGTAGTTATATATATATTTATTAAATATAACTTTAACTGGATATAATCACCCAATCTCTCTCTCTCTCTCTCTCTCTCTCTCTCTCTCTCTCTCTCTCTCTCTCTCTCTCTCTCTCTCTCTCTCTCTCTCTCTCTCTCTCTCTCTCTCTCTCTCTCTCTCTCTCTCTCTCTTCTCTCTCTCTCTCTCTCTCTCTCTCCTCTCTCTCTCTCTCTCTCTCTCTCTACTTGATCTAGTGTTCACAGATAATGTGTTGGATATTGAAAAAATTGAGTATGAACCACCAATTGGAAAGAGTGACCACTGTGTGTTGTTGATGGAGTATATCATTGAAGATATTCTTCCTGAGAGTAGAGGCACTGAGGACATGAGGAGGAACTATCCAAAAGGAGATTACATCAAAATGAATGAGCTTTTTGCAGTTATTGACTGGAGAACCTTATTTTACAACAAATCTGTACAAGAAATGTATGACATCTTTTGTGAGAAATATGGGAAGATAGTAGATTGCTGCATACCTATCACCAAAGTAGGTGTAATTCATGCCAGAGAGAAATGGTTCGATAATGGGTGTAAAAGAGCTAAGGAGTGGAGAGACAAATGCTGGAAAAGGTATAGGAGGAGAAAAAACATGAATGCATGGCAAACCTACAAAAGAGCAAGAAATGACTACCTAAGTAAAAGGAGAGAGGCAGAGAGAGACTATGAGAGGGACATCACCAAGAAGGCTAAAGAAAATCCCAAGCTTTTCCACAGCTTTATCAGAGGAAAACTGAAGGTAAAAGAACAGGTTTTAAGGCTAAAGAGAGCGGATGGAAGCATCACTGAGACGGATGAAGAGATCTGCAAAGAATTGAACAAGGAGTTTCAGTCAGTATTTACAGTAGAATATACCCCCACCCCCTCAGATTGCAGTGCTACAAGCTCAAGGGCCGGTATTAGAGAACATCAACCTTACAGCCACAGAGGTATGCAAAGCGCTGATGGATTTAGATGTTCATAAAGCTACAGGTCCTGATGACATATCCCCTCATGTGCTTAAAAAATGCGCAAACACAATATCAGTGGCACTAAGTATCATATTTAAGGAGTCACTGGAGTCGGGGGAGATTCCAAGATGCTGGAAACAAGCAAATGTGATACCTATCTTCAAAATGGGAAGGAGGGATACGGCTCTGAACTATAGACCAGTTTCCTTGACCAGAATAGTTTGCAAAGTTATGGAGAAACTACTAAGGAAACATATCCCTCTTCACTTGGAATCCTTCAACTTTTTGTCAGTGAGGCAACATGGCTTCAGAGAAGGTAGATCAACAGTAACAAACTTATTAGAATTTTATGATGAGGTAAGCCAAATCTTACAGGAAAGAGAGGGCTGGGCAGATTGCATATTCCTAGACTTCCAGAAAGCGTTTGACACTGTTCCACATGGGAGACTTATTAGGAAGCTGCAATCAATGGCTAGAATAGGTGGAAATGTTTTGGAATGGATAAAAACTTACTTAGAAGGAAGGGAACAGAGGGTTAGAGTAAGACACTCAGGGTCTGAACCGAGAAGAGTTAGTAGTGGAGTTCCACAGGGTTCAGTTTTAGGGCCACTTTTGTTCCTTGTATATGTAAATGACCTACCAGAGTCTGTAAATTCATTCATGAATATGTTTGCAGATGATGCAAAGATTGTGAAGAAAGTAAAAAACGAGAACAATGGTAGAGAACTTCAGGAGGATCTAAATAATCTGCATGAGTGGTCAGAAAAGTGGCTAATGAAATTCAATACTTCAAAATGTAAGATAATGAGAATGGGTACAAGTGCAAGAAGGCCCAAGCTTGACTACTCGGTGGCTGGAGTACAACTTCAAGAGACAGAAAATGAGAGAGATCTAGGAGTAAACATACTGGCAGATTTGTCTCCAGAAATACATATAAATGGCATAGTAAAGGCAGCATATGCATTCTTATCAAATGTAAGGGTAGCCTTCAGGCACATGGACAAGGAAATGTTCAGAAATATTTATGTAACCTATGTGAGGCCCAAACTCGAATATGCAGCTCCCTTTTGGAATCCGCACTTGAAAAAGCACATAGCTAAGCTTGAAAAAGTTCAAAGACATGCCACGAAACTGGTGCCAGAAATACGCAATCTCAGTTATGATGAGAGGCTGAGGGAATTAGACTTACCATCACTGGAAGCTAGAAGAGTGAAGGGGGATATGGTGACAGTCTTTAAATTCCTTCATGGTTATGATAGAGTGGATAGGGATGGATATTTTGATATGGCTGGCTCTAGAACTAGAGGTCATAGTTTGAAGCTTCGTAAGAAAACTTCTTCGCAGGATGTAAGGAAATACTTTTTCAGTGTAAGAGTAGTTGATAATTGGAATTGGCTAAGCGAGGAGGTAGTTAATGCTATCTCAATCCATAGTTTTAAGGACAGGTATGATAAGTATCACTAAGTATAAAATGGAACCGATGAGGAGACGGGAAGATACGAGCTTTGGGCTCTTTCCCGTAAACACAATTAGGTAATCACAATTAGGTAATCACACACACACACACACACACACACACAAATCTTATGAGAAAGTGGCTCTTAAGTAATGTAACTTCGTAACCGGACAAAAAATAAATGTTTTTTCTATGATTCCTCCTTATGAATAGTTTCGTTTAATATTTAAGATTAAATTTGTTTTCTCTTTATTATTTTTCTTTCATAAACAGGGATTTTTTGCTATTATGGCAAAGGAGATTATTATTATGTATTTTGTGGGTCATAATGATCTTAATTGACACATTATTATGAAATAATAATAACAGTGACAATATATATATATATATATATATATATATATATATATATATATATATATATATATATATATATATATATATATATATACTCATTATTCATGTTCCCCTTATATGGGGGAGTGGCTGAGTCAAAGCAAAATACCTTGACTCATTCTCGGAAGAAAAATATAAAGGAGGGGATTCCCTGCCCCTCGCTCTGCTCTATTTAGTCGACTTTTACGACACGCAGGGTAACACGGAGTAAGTATTCTTACCCCCTCCCTCAGGGGTTTATATATATATATATATATATATATATATATATATATATATATATATATATATATATATATATATATATATATATATATATATATATGTGTGTGTGTGTGTGTGTGTGTGTGTGTGTGTCTGTGTGTTTGTGTTTTATGTGTGTTTCTGTGTGTTTGTATTAATATATACACACATATACACACGCACAACTAGGACAGATATCTCTGAGATTTAAGCTATAGAAGTTATTATCCCGATTCTAGAAATGCGGACTCTGGAATGATTAAACTTCTAACCAGACCTTTGTGATAGAGAAGTTATAAACATAAACTTGGAATAAGTTTTTGCCGGAATCTTGGAATCTGGGAATTCGTGGTTGTGATATGAATGGAAATCTAGAAACTTAAGAATGATAAAGTTGGTTATAGAAGCTAGAAAGTATATGGAAAATTCATGTTACTTACACAATGGTTAGAATAAATTATAGAAATTTTTGGAATTTCTTTTTCGCGATATTTGTATAAACTCAGACGTTTTTGAATGATTGAATTCTTATGAATTGAAGAACGTATTAATGTAACTTTCACTTGACCGCCGTAGTGTAGCAGTAGAGTGCTCGACTTGGGAGGAGACAGACTCCTGCTTGACCCCACGGTGGGGGTGATAAGAACGGCATCCAGCCTTAATTTTCCATCTTCAACCCATCTTTGTCCACCCCCAAATGAGGACTAATAGTGCCACATCAGGCGTAAAAGAAAAAAAAAATAAAAGCCGCATTCAAGAGCCTTTTCAAATTTGGAAACTCATAAAGTGAACTATTTTTTTTCTTATAATTTTCTTAAGTATGTATCAGTAAAAATATTCATATAACCTCAAAAATTTTTGTGAGTGTAAAATAAAAGCTTATAAAAACTTAGAAATTTGAAACAGAAATAAGTAATGATATTTGAAAATTTACTTAACTTTGGAAATATATACAAAAAAGGACAGAACTACCTATCATGAAGTTGAATTATGTGTAGTCGATAGAAACCTTTTGCCCCGTTGAAAGCAGATTGAAATATGAGGGAATGGTTCGAAGGATGAAACCGTTTAGAATGTTGAAACCTTTTAGCCCTATAGCATACCATATCCTAAAAAAATGTGAGAGTAAACTCGATAATTCGGTCTAGTAGGTAGAGAGATGGCTCAAATCCCATAACTATGTTACACGAGGTCTGGTTTGGGTCCATAGAAAACCTGCCAACCTACTCTCCACATGGCAGATCGTCCTTCCGGAGACTAACTTACCTACGGTCTGTTGGTCACATGTCGCGTTTACTCACTATATCGAAAGGAAGGAAGAAAAAACCTATTGTGAAAGGAGAAGGTAAAGAAGAGAGATGGAAATGTTAAATGGAAGAGAGTAGAAGGGGAAAGGAGAAGGTAAAAGAGAGACAGAAATGAAGGAAGGAGAAATGAGAGGGTGGTATGGAGTAATGAAATTGTAGGAAGGAAGAGAATGGAAGGAGAGAAGAGAGAGAGAGTAAAAAGGAGACATGGAAATGAGGGAAGGAGAAATGAGCTATGGAAATGATGGCAGGAGAAATAAGCTATGGAAATGAATGAAATGCGAATGCTTACAGTAATAAAAAGATACGTGAAAATTTAGGAAGGGAGATGAAAGAAAGAAAACTGAGAAGAGAAATAATAAAATGCAATGGAAAAGAATGAGAAACAGGAGTGTGTAAAAGAGAGATAAATATGAAAAAAAGGAAGAGAGGAAAAAATGAGTTGATTAAAAAGAGATGGAAATTTAGGAAGAAGAAAGCAGAAAGAACGAGTGTGAAAAGGAGTGGTGGAAAAGGGAGAGGAAAAAAGATATTGGGATGGTGTAAGTGAGAGATGTGGGAAGAGAAAAAGAAATGAGAGGGTTAAAAGAGATTATGGAAATGTTGGAATTTTGGAAGGAAGAACAAATGAGTAATGTGAGGGTGAAATGAGGAATGGATATATAGGATGGAATATGAGAAGGAGGAAAAAGAGCAGGTAAAGAGAAATGAGATGGAAATGGATAAAAGGAATAAGATAACGAGAAATGGGAGGGTTTAAAAGGACATATGGAGAACTTGGTTTAGAAATATAAAAATAAAAATGGAAAATGAGAAGGAATAGGAATAAGAGATGGAAAAAGGGGAAAGGAGAGAGCGGAAAAGAGAAATGAAATAAAGAAAAGAAAAAAAAATGATAGAAATGAGAAGGTAAAAAGGAAAAAAAAACGAAATCTGAGTTTAGAGAGAAAGAGGAACGAAATATAAAAGGAAAATAGGGAATAAAGAAATTTGAATAAATATAGACATGGAAGACTCTAGGATTACAAAATGAGAGGAAAGGAAAAGGAATAAACGGGTAACAGGGAGAAAAAGCGATAAAAATAAAAGGAGAAAGGACAGAGGTGTAAATAGGAATGGGGGAAATGTGAGTAAAAATGGACTTGGGAAAACATGAGAAAATAAATAGGAAGTGAAAGAAATTAGTAGCAAATTGCGAAATGAAGAAGGGAGAGAGAGAGAGAGAGAGAGAGAGAGAGAGAGAGAGAGAGAGAGAGAGAGAGAGAGAGAGAGAGAGAGAGAGAGAGAGAGAGAGAGAATGAAGTAAATATTATATTATCTACAGTGCAACTTTTTTTTAAGACGGGGATTTAATATTTACATTACCAATAGAATTCATTGTTTACAAGCCCATTACTATATATATATATATATATATATATATATATATATATATATATATATATATATATATATATATATATATATATATATATATAATGGCGAAAGGAATTAAATAGAAAGTACGGAACCAAGAAATGGCAAAAATGAAATACAGAACAAGAGTAAAAACTGTAAAATATGAATAAAAATTGTGCGATAGGAAGAAAATGGTACGTAAATTATTATTGTCCAAAGTTGGAGGACATTCTGGGCCACTATCTCTCGTGCCCGATAATGCAATATTCAACATCAATGACCCATAATCTCTCTCTCTCTCTCTCTCTCTCTCTCTCTCTCTCTCTCTCTCTCTCTCTCTCTCTCTCTCTCTCTCTCTCTCTCTCTCCTATTTGCTCATGTCATTTTTGCTTTAATTAATAGTATTTCGTCAGTTGGTGCAACGGCCAAGTCTGTGAATAATATTATTTGCTTAACACTCTGCTGTGAATTTTTGTTTGTTAAGCAAAACACTTGATTGGATGAGTTGTTTGACCTTGTTTTATTGTTTTGTTGAAGGTTTTCTTGGTTTGAGTCTAGATTAAAATATTATCTTTATTGTTATTATTTAGGTTTTAATTATTTTTTTTTTTTACTTTTTTCACGTTTTAACTTTGGTTTTCCGTTTTCTTGTTACTTATTTTGGTGTTAAGGTTTAATTTGTCTTGATTTGTTTTTTTTTTAGGTTATTTTCTTTCATTTGTTTTTATTTGTTTTGCTTTTTAAGTTTTTTTTTATTTTCTTTGAATAGATAAGTTTTATTCTTTCCCTGCTTCGCTTTTGAATTTTGTTTTTTGTTTTTAATAATTTCTATTTGCATTGCTTTTCTGTGTTGTTTTTGTGTTTCTATTATCTTATTTGTTTTTAATGTTTTTACTTTTTATTTGTTTTTAATGTTTGTATTTTTTACTTTTTATTTTTGTGTCATACGCAATTGGGAAAGGCTAGGAAAAGTTTCTGTAATGCACCGACAAATACATCCCAAAGAAAGCAAAAACATCATTGCAAAATCGTGCTGGAAACGACAAAGAAGCAATACATGGGTTGCGCAAGAGGTCAGTGATGGACAAGGAAAAAGTTACTGATAAATTAGAAATTAGTTGAGCTCTCCCAGGAAAGCAAGAACATCAGTACAGAATTGTACGGAAAACGACGAGGAAGTAGTGCAGAGGCTGCACAAGAAATCACAGGTAAACATCGGAAAGCTCTACTGATAAAGATGAATTTAGAGTTCCTTAGTAGATATGATTACTAAAATGCACCAATTAAAATAAACAAGTTCTACTTTTATGATATCTTAGTATTGTAGTTGAAAAATTGCTTCTAGACGAAATGTTGATTTACTAGAACTAGTATATGAAATATCATATATTTAACTAAATGGTCTCGTGTGTGTCTGTGTGTGTGCATATATATATATATATATATATATATATATATATATATATATATATATATATATATATATATATATATATATATAGTGTGTGTGTGTGTGTGTGTGTGTGTGTGTGTGTGTGTGTGTATGTGTGTGTATATGTGTGTGTATGTGTGTGTGTGTGTGTGTGTGTGTGTGTGTGTGTGTGTGTGTGTGTGTGTGTGTGTGTGTGTGTGTGTGTGTGTGTGTGTGTGTGTGTGTGTGTGTGTGTGTGTGTGTGTGTGTGCAAATGTTATATTTGGAAAATAGGAACAAAAGCCACATTTATGACAGATACTGAAGCATGCATACGTACGTACATACATGCATACATAAATATTTATGTAACCTATGTGAGACCAAAACTCGAATATGCAGCCCCCTTTTGGAATCCGCACTTGAAAAAGCACATAGCTAAGCTTGAAAAAGTTCAAAGACATGCCACGAAACTGGTGCCAGAAATACGCAATCTCAGTTATGATGAGAGGCTGAGGGAATTAGACTTACCATCACTCGAAGCTAGAAGAGTGAGGGGGGATATGGTGACAGTCTTTAAATTCCTTCATGGTTATGATAGAGTGGATAGGGATCGATATTTTGATATGGCTGGCTCTAGAACTAGAGGTCATAGTTTGAAGCTTCGTATGCATAACCATATGCATATATACATACATATATACGTACATGCATACATACATACATACATACATACATACATACATACATACATACATACATACATACATACATACATACATACATACATACATACATACATACATACATACGATACACACAGACATACATACATACATGATGCATACAGACATACATACATACATACATACATACATACATACATACATACATACATACATACATACATACATACATACATACATACATACATACATACATACATACTACATACAGACGTCAGACAGCAGGCATTCCTATTCTAGTAAAATGCATCAAAATACGATGCACTTTGTTATTTGAGTCTATATGATTTTTTTTCACATCGACGCTAACTTATTTCATGCAGTATATATAAAGTATACTTAAAAATCACAAATATCCAGTACGATATACTATTAAACCACAAATAAAGAAATAAAGAGAATAAACGATAAAATCAATATGCAATTACTAAGTAAACACCCCACGACAAACACGAAAATAAACTCATAAAAATAACATAAGTTTCGCCCCAACCAATTTGCCATCTAAATATGTGAATCTGATCCGCCTTCATTCTCCCGGCATCAAAAGTAGTTACTCGCGCCATCCTAAGTAATTAATAACAGACTGCACAATCGCAACTGCTCACGCCATGTCAGGGGAGTGATTACATGCTGTATACAATCACAATGAAAAAAAAAGTGTTTTTTTATAGTCAGTACAGAAGGCACATATATACAGGCCACTTTGACATATATACCATGGATTAGTCACAGTGGGTGCATCCATTATTCAGTAGGGGAGAGTAAAGGTTAATGTTTATCATAAGTTATTAAAATTACACACACACACACACACACACACGCACACGTAGTCACACACACACACACACATACACACGCACACACACACACACACACACCACACACACACACACACACACACACACACACACACACACACACACACACTTCATGGTTATGATAGAGTGGATAGGGATGGATATTTTGATATGGCTGGCTCTAGAACTAGAGGTCATAGATTGAAGCTTCGTAAGAAAACTTCTTCGCAGGATGTAAGGAAATACTTTTTCAGTGTAAGAGTAGTTGATAATTGGAATTGGCTAAGCGAGGAGGTAGTTAATGCTATCTCAATCCCTAGTTTTAAGGACAGGTATGATAAGTATGACTAAGTATAAAATGGAACCGATCAGGAGACGGGAAGATACGAGCTTTGGGATCTTTCCCGTAAACACAATTAGGTAATCACAATTAGGTAATCACACACACACAGTTGTTAACATGGCACGGGAAAAAAAATGTAGGATTTTGATTATGGGAGACTTTAATCATAAAGAGATAGATTGGATAAATCTTGACCCACACAGTGGTGAGGACTCATTCGGGGCAAGATTCCTAGATTGCGTACAAGGGAATTTCCTACACCAACATGTAATGGAACCAACAAGGGCCAGGGGTGGGGATGAGCCATCACTACTTGATCTAGTGTTCACAGATAATGTGTTGGATATTGAAAAAATTGAGTATGAACCACCAATTGGAAAGAGTGACCACTGTGTGTTGTTGATGGAGTATATCATTGAAGATATTCTTCCTGAGAGTAGAGGCACTGAGGACATGAGGAGGAACTATCCGAAAGGAGATTACATCAAAATGAATGAGCTTTTTGCCGTTATTGACTGGAGAACCTTATTTTACAACAAATCTGTACAAGAAATGTATGACATCTTTTGTGAGAAATATGGGAAGATAGTAGATTGCTGCATACCTGTCACCAAAGTAGGTGTAATTCATGCCAGAGAGAAATGGTTCGATAATGGGTGTAAAAGAGCTAAGGAGTGGAGAGACAAATGCTGGAAAAGGTATAGGAGGAGAAAAAACATAAATGCCTGGCAAACCTACAAAAGAGCAAGAAATGACTACCTAAGTAAAAGGAGAGAGGCAGAGAGAGACTATGAGAGGGACATCACCAGGAAGGCTAAAGAAAATCCCAAGCTTTTCCACAGCTTTATCAGAGGAAAACTGAAGGTAAAAGAACAGGTTTTAAGGCTAAAGAGAGCGGATGGAAGCATCACCGAGACGGATGAAGAGATCTGCAAAGAATTGAACAAGGAGTTTCAGTCAGTATTTACAGTAGAAAATACCCCACCCCCTCAGATTGCAGTGATAGAAGCTCAAGGGCGGGTATTAGAGAACATCAACCTTACAGCCACAGAGGTATGCAAAGCGCTGATGGATTTAGATGTTCATAAAGCTACAGGTCCCGATGACATATCCCCTCATGTGCTTAAAAAATGCGCAAACACAATATCAGTGGCACTAAGTATCATATTTAAGGAGTCACTGGAGTTGGGGGAGATTCCAAGATGCTGGAAACAAGCAAATGTGATACCTATCTTCAAAAAGGGAAGGAGGGATACGGCTCTGAACTATAGACCAGTTTCCTTGACCAGCATAGTTTGCAAAGTTATGGAGAAACTACTAAGGAAACATATCTCTCTTCACTTGGAATCCTTCAACTTTTTGTCAGTGAGGCAACATGGCTTCAGAGAAGGTAGATCAACAGTGACAAACTTATTAGAATTTTATGATGAGGTAAGCCAAATCTTACAGGAAAGAGAGGGCTGGGCAGATTGCATATTCCTAGACTTCCAGAAAGCGTTTGACACTGTTCCACATGGGAGACTTATTAGGAAGCTGCAATCAATGGCTAGAATAGGTGGAAATGTTTTGGAATGGATAAAAACTTACTTAGAAGGAAGGGAACAGAGGGTTAGAGTAAGACACTCAGTGTCTGAATGGAGAAGAGTTAGTAGTGGGGTTCCACAGGGTTCAGTTTTAGGGCCACTTTTGTTCCTTGTATATGTAAATGACCTACCAGAGTCTGTAAATTCATTCATGAATATGTTTGCAGATGATGCAAAGATTGTGAAGAAAGTAAAAAACGAGAACAATGGTAGAGAACTTCAGGAGGATCTAAATAATCTGCATGAGTGGTCAGAAAAGTGGCTAATGAAATTCAATACTTCAAAATGTAAGGTAATGAGAATGGGTACAAGTGCAAGAAGGCCCAAGCTTGACTACTCGGTGGCTGGAGTACAACTTCAAGAGACAGAAAATGAGAGAGATCTAGGAGTAAACATACTGGCAGATTTGTCTCCAGAAATACATATAAATGGCATAGTAAGGGCAGCATATGCATTCTTATCAAATGTAAGGGTAGCCTTCAGGCACATGGACAAGGAAATGTTGAGAAATATTTATGTAACCTATGTGAGGCCAAAACTCGAATATGCAGCCCCCTTTTGGAATCCGCACTTGAAAAAGCACATAGCTAAGCTTGAAAAACTTCAAAGACATGCCACGAAACTGGTGCCAGAAATACGCAATCTCAGTTATGATGAGAGGCTGAGGGAATTAGACTTACCATCACTCGAAGCTAGAAGAGTGAGGGGGGATATGGTGACAGTCTTTAAATTCCTTCATGGTTATGATAGAGTGGATAGGGATCGATATTTTGATATGGCTGGCTCTAGAACTAGAGGTCATAGTTTGAAGCTTCGTAAGAAAACTTCTTCGCAGGATGTAAGGAAATACTTTTTCATAATATATATAATAAATCTTTATTTCCATTTCAATACAATGGGTATTCGTCGGCCAGG
This sequence comes from Halocaridina rubra, assembly GCA_037179515.1. Classification (NCBI taxonomy): domain Eukaryota; kingdom Metazoa; phylum Arthropoda; class Malacostraca; order Decapoda; family Atyidae; genus Halocaridina; species Halocaridina rubra. Next base: position 10,862 of record JAXCGZ010004956.1, on the reverse strand, counting down.
GCAAGCCCCAACCCCCCACTGTGGTGTCCGACCACAGCAGTTCCTGCCAGTAAACAGCTTAAACTCTCGGTCTTGGACGGGAACCGATCTTTCGACCTCGTGAATGCGAAGCCAGCGCGTTACCACTGTACTAGCCAGTGGCTAAGAGTAGTTGATAATTGGAATTGGCTAAGCGAGGAGGTAGTTAATGCTATCTCAATCCATAGTTTTAAGGACAGGTATGATAAGTATCACTAAGTATAAAATGGAACCGATGAGGAGACGGGAAGATACGAGCTTTGGGCTCTTTCCCGTAAACACAATTAGGTAATCACAATTAGGTAATCACACACACACACATAGGTTGTATTTGACATAGTCACCATAAAGTAGGCACATTGGACGCATCCATTATATAGCATGTGGGCATAAAGGTTAATCTTTATTATAAGTGAATCTATTTATATGGCTTGCTAATAATATAGTTTATGGAACCGTACATATATTCATATGTGCAAGCATTTGTGTATGTATATTTACATATATGTATATATTTAGACATATACGTTCATACATGTAGTGTATATGTACATAATTAATCATGTTACATGAAGACATGCATGCAGACATACATGCATACATACATACATACATACATACATACTGTACCGACTGTAGTTACTTCACTACTTCAAACGGAAAACAAGAGTTACGTTACTTAATATATAAAAGAGGATGTTCACCAATACAAGCAGAATACTGAACTGATTTAATGATCAAATTCAGGGTTATTTATATTTACAGCTATTTCAGTGGGAGGAGTTACAAACAACCCAAGAGTAATTATCGACCCATTAAATACAACTTTAATATAACTCAACAATTACTAAATGATTACCTATTTACAATAATTACATATTTTGATAAAAAATATTATTTACAATTTGTACGTTTGTACAATGCTCCCCCTTTGGAAGAGACTAAAGGGCGTCCTGCCCTAGAGAAATGAATAGGAGGAGGATCATCTTCTTGAAGGTAGGCGACATTCAAGCCGTCAATGGATATCCACTCCTCAGTGCCACGGATGTTGAGGAGGAATGCCTTTGAACGTCGTCATATAACTCTATACGGTCCCGTGTAAGGAGGTGTTAGAGGCGTCCGATGACTATCCGTTCTGATGAAGACGTGGGTGGCTGTGTTGATGTCTCGTGGAATGAAAGTTTTTCTGTTATTCTGGTATGTTTGCTTTACAGGTGTGTAATTTCCAACTATCTGGCGGAGACGAGCGAGATCTGCATGGTGATTGTTGTTTGGGAAAAACTCCACAGGTAACACCAAGGGGTCGCCATATAATATCTCGGCTGAGGATACGTTAAGACTTTCTTTGGGAGTAGTTTGGAGTCCAAGGAGTACCCAAGATAGTTGATGCGTCCAAGAATTGCTTGTGCAGAGTGTGATGAGGGCTGCCTTTAGTGTTCTGTGCATGCGTTCAACCATGCCGTTGGCTTCTGGATTGTAGGACGTTGTTTGATGGTTTGTGGAGCCAAGGAGCTGACTGAGAGAGTTCCAAAGTTGGGATGTAAATGTGGAGCCCCTATCTGATGTAATATGTTCGGGGATGCCAAATCTTGAGATCCAGGCAGATAGGAATGCAGAAGCACAAGAGGAGGCAGTGGCCTCTTTCATGGGCACTGCCTCGGGCCATCGGGTTGAGTGGTCCACTATTGTGAATATGTATTTGTTATTTTCTGATGGAGGAAGAGGTCCCACAATGTCAACATGGACATGGGAAAAACGTCTTTGTGGCTGAGGAAAAGTACCAATTCCAAATTCATTATGTCGGTGGATTTTAGAAGCTTGACATGACAAGCAGGAGTGGGACCAAGATTTAGCGTCTTTTGTTATGCCGTGACATATGAATCTTTTCGTGAGGAGCATAGCAGTTGATCAGCTGGAGGGATGAGAAAGTCCATGAACAGGTTGGAATACATGTCGTCAAAGAGGCTGAGGAATCCAGGGGCGAGGTTGTCCTGAACTCACGTCACACAAGATGGTGGTCCCTTGTTCGTCTATTGGTAAATCTTTCCATTGAAGAGATGTGAGTGATGTACAACAAGATTGTGTTTCTGGATCTTGTATCTGTAGTTCTGCGAGGTGTCTGTACTCGAGGCCAAGGCATATGGATGAAATAGTGTTTCTTGAAAGTGCATCAGCGACAGGATTCCTTTTTCCCCGAGACATGTTGCAAAGTACAGTTAAACTCAGATGTAGTAGAGAGGTGTCTTTGTTGCATTGCAGAACATGGATCTGTTCTCTTGGTAAAAGTGTGGACAAGTGGAAGGTGGTCTGTTTGGATGGTAAATGAGACACCTTCGAGAAAATGCTTGAAGTGGCGGACAGCGGAATAAATAGCAAGAAGCTCCCTTTCGAACGTGGAGTAATGGGTTTCAGCAGGAGTAAGGTTTCTACTGCAGAAGGTGAGTGGTTGACAAACTCCATGATTAATCTGTTCGAGGACAGCTCCCACTGCAGTATTGCTGGCATCAGTATTACAAGATGAGAGGTAGACCAGGTGTTGGAAAGTTAAGATGGGCTGCAACAGAAAAAGCTTTTCTTGGCAGCATTAAAGGCATCTTCTTGGGCAGGGCCCCAGGATAGTGATTTTGGTTTTCCAGCCAGTGCTGTATATAGTGGAGTCATAATTGAAGCAATGTTTGGTAAAAAACGATGGTAATAGTTGATCATTCCTACAAATTCTTGCAAGGCCTTGATAGTAGTAGGCTTAAGGAATGTATGGATGCCGGTTACTTTTTCTTGCAGGGGAAGGACACCCTTGGAGAAGATACAGTGTCCCAGGAACTCTATTTCTTTGACTCCAAATACACACTTGTCGTGCCTGATGATGAGACCAGCAGAGCGTACACATTCAAGAACTTGGTGGAGGTGTTTGGTGTGGGTGTCATGATTAGGAGAGAAAACTAGGATGTCATCCACATAAGCAACACAGAAAGGTAGGTCACCTAAAATCCCATCCATCATGCGTTGGAAAGTGGCTCTGGCGTTTCTGAGGCCGATGCAAGATTAGTTGAACATATATGTTCCAAAGGGAGTGGTTATGGATGTCTTGGGAATGTATTCAGGATTCATAGGGACTTGATAGTAACCTTTGAGCAAGTCCAATTTGGAAAATGTCTTGGCCCCATGTAGGTATGTTGTGACATCAGCAATGTTAGGGAGAGGGCAATGATCAGGTTCTGGCATCATATTCAATTGCCTGCAGCCGCCGCAGGGTCGTAGGGTGCCTTCCATTTTTATTACTATGTGCAATGGGGATGCCCATGGGCTGGATGCCTTTTGACATAGGCCCATTTCTTCCATTTCCTTAAAGACCTTCTTTGTTGTGGTGAGTTTTTATGGAGACAGCCGACAAAACTTTGAGAATACTGGAGGACCTGATGTTCATATGAAATGGAAAATACCATGACTTGCAGGTGTGCTGGAAGATAGGCGAAGTTCTGGTTTGAAGACTTCAGGATATGTAGACTGCAGGAAGAGTAATCATCTTGGGCATTAGATATGTGAAGAGTGAGGTCAGCAGGTGCGGTAACAATGGCAATTTAGGATATGGTGTTGGTGTCCACGAGGCGGCCATTGACGACATCGACTAGGAGATGGAAATGTGCAAGAAAATCAGCTCCTATGAGAGGTAGAGAAACATCTGCAATAATAAATTTCCACGTGAAAGCTCTTTTGGCTAAGGATAGCTGGAGAACTTTGTATCCATAAGTAGTGATACGAAACCCGTTGGCAGCTACCAATTTGTTGTCAGTACCTGAACTACAACCACTGTGGACCATGGACTTCGGGATGAGAGACCTGCAGGCACCTGTGACAACCAAGAATTTAATACCTGTAATGGAATCAACTAGGGAGAAAACATTAATTGAGACAGAGGCCGCCACAGGCAGCGACGACCTTAAAGCAAGTTTTTTGCCCATATACATGGTTTTTTGCAGTTTTTGGCAGCGTGACCAAAGCGGGCGTGATAGTAACAGAGTTTGGACGTGACATTCAGTCTTTTGTGAGACTATTAGGTAATTTCTTTAGCTCGAGGTCGTGTGAGGGCATTGTTGTAGAATAATGATCGAGATGAAGATGTGGCCACAGCAACGGCTTCGTCTGGAGGGCTGGAGTACATGTGATTGATATTGGTAATGTTAGAAGGTGTGCTGGCATATATTGGCGGACGACTAGCTACATTGTGTGCATCGAGAAGACTGTCTGCACGGGCTGTCAGAGCTGCATAATCAAAAGTTAAAAAATCTGTGATTGCAGGACGGACAGATTCAGGAAGACGCTGTAACCAAAGGGCGAGGAGTACATCTATTGTCTGACTGGTACCCGAACTGTCAGGAGGAAGACAGGCAATAGCTCTCATCTCAGCAAGTGCGTCAGAAGGGCGCTGATCACCTAGTGCCTGTTTTGAAAGGTTAAATAATATTTTAACTCTTTTATCTAGAGATGGAGAGAATTTCTTCAAGTGGAAGGTTTTCAAGTCCTGTTATGCGATGGCGTTGTCACCCTGGAATTCCAACCAGTCTGATATCTGGGGAAAGAGTGTGTCAGGAATGGATGATAAAACATAATCAGCTTGTGTTCCGGAATTTGTGATCCTCTTTAAACAAAATTGTATTTCTGCACGTCGGAACCAGATGTGGGCATCGATGGTGGAGAACGTCGGGAGTTTGAAGTTAGCAATAAGGTCTGTTGCCACTGTAGAAGGTTTGATGTCTGTCATGGCGTGGGTGAGAGATAGAATCACTCTGGGGTCACCAATGTAATGACTGTAGTTACTTCACTACTTCAAACGGAAAGCAAGAGTTATGTCACTTAATATATAAAATAGGATGTTCACCAATACAAGCAGAATATTGAACTGATTTAATAATCAAATTCAGGGTTATTTATATATACAGCTATTTCAGTGGGAGGAGTTACAAACAACCAAGAGTAATTATTGACCCATTAAATACAACTTTAAAAGAACTTAATAATTACTAAATGATTACCTATTTACAATAATTACATATTTTGATAAAAAAATATTATTTACAATTTGTACGTTTTCACAATACATACATACATACATATATGCTTTCATACATATGTACATTGATACGTACATATATACTTCTTAAAAACTAAAATATCTAATGAGGTATGGGAATGGATTTCTGGGGTACAGATGTGGGTAGTTAATCCAGCAGGTCAGGTACCAGGTAGCAGAGAACCCCGAGAATTGAGTACCACAGGCCAAGGATTATCACAAGATAAGATCAATACAGTAAATTCTCTCACAGGAAAGAACAGCAGTCCGTCAGTTAATATAAATTTTGATGAGAAATATAACAATTTTGTCATGACTCTTAAGAATAGTCAGAAAGTCTATATTCCCATGAAACATTTCAGATCAAGAAAAAATGACCCTAAATGGATGAACAATAGAATAAAGAATCTTATAGGTATTAAAAGAGGAATATACAGGAAACTAAAAAGAGATGAAGAGCAGGTGAGGCAGCAATATATGCAGTTAAACAGGGAAGTTAAAAAGATAGAGAGTCGAAAAGAAAATACGAAGTTAGAATAGCATTAGAAGCTAGAGAAAATCCTAAAGGGTTTTATCAACATTATCAAACAATATTTAAGGAAAAAGTCGGACCAACTGAAGTAGCCAATGGCCATATCACAGATGATGATATAGTGATGTGTACATGTTTAAATGATTATTTCTTATTTGTATTTACCAATGAAAACTTGGAATATATTCCGGAGGTAGGATCCATTTACAGAGACAGTACTGATAATACACTTAGTTCAATAAATATTACGAGAGAGGAGGTAATAAATGAAATAGATAAATTAAAGCTCATAAATCTCCGGGACCTGATGGAATATATGCTAGAATATTAAAGGAATGCAAGGAAGAACTTAGTTGTCCACTAACTGCATTATTTAGTAATTCAATAAAATTAGGATCGGTACCCATAGAGCGGAAATTGGCAGATGTGGTACCAATATTTAAAAAAGGAGAAAGAGTTAAAAAGAATAATTATAGGGCTGTAAGTTTAACGTCAACAGTGGGTAAGATTCTAGAATCCATCATTGCAAATAAAATAAGGGCACATCTAGAATTACACAGACTGATAAAACTTTCACAACATGGGTTTCTAAAGGGTTTTTCGTGCCTTACAAACGTACTGTCTTTTTATTCAGAAGTTTAAGAGGCAGTAGATTGTGGCAAAGAATATGATACAAAATATCTAGATTTTAGCAAAGCTTTTGATAGAGTTCCTCACAAAAGATTAGTTAAAAAGCTGGAAGCTCATGGTATAGGAGGAGCTGTTCTCAGATGGATCAAAGAATGGTTAAAAGACAGAAAACAGAGGGTTTGCATAAATGGAGAGAAATCAGAGTGGGGCTCGGTTACTAGCGGGGTACCACAAGGCTCGGTACTTGGTACCCTATTATTCATCGTATATCTAAATGATCTGGATTCGGATATCAGTAGTAACCTAAGTAAATTCGCAGATGACACTAAAATAGGTAGAATTATAAATGGAAAAGAAGACATTCATGCTTTACAGGAAGATCTAAATAAATTAGCTAAATGGTCGGACAAATGGCAAATGGAATTTAATGTTGAAAAATGTGAAGTAGTTAAAATGGGTACTATAAAAGACTTTACAAGTTATAAGCTAAATAACCATGAAATCATGAGTTCTCAGTGTGAAAAGTATTTGAGAGTTCTTGTGAGTAGTAATCTTAAGCCAGGAGAGCAATGTACAGCAGTCAAGAATAAAGCAAATAGAATTTTAGGATTTATCTCAAGAAGTGTTGGCAGTAGGACGGAAAAAGTTATATTGCAGCTCTATCTTGAATTAGTTAGGCCCCCATTAGATTATGCTGTGCAATTCTGGTCACCCTATTATAGGATGGAAATTGAATCCTTAGATAGAGTGCAGCGAAGAATGACCAAGATGATACACAATATCAGAAATCTACCATATGAGGACAGATTAAAAAAACTTAATCTACATTCTCTAGAGAGGCGCAGAGTTAGGGAGGATATGATTGAAGTGTATAAATGGTTTAAAGGGATTAACAAGGGTGATATTAATAAAGTTTAATAAATTCATGATCAAACCAGAACTCGTAATAATGGATTTAAGCTTGATAAATTTAGGTTCAGAAGGGATATTGGAAAAATTAGTTTGGTAAGAGAGTAGCTGATGCATGGAACAAGCTTCCTAGTAGGATAGTAAATGCCAATACTTTAGACACCTTCAAATGTAGATTAGATAGACATATGACAGAGGTAGGGTGGGTATGAATAGGTTAGTGCTTATTAGAAAAATCATAAAAAGAAAAATAGAATAAATAAGTAGAGTAGAATTGAATGGGTTAGACATGCTGAAAATATCATTCAAATATGGAGCTGCCTCGTGGGTGCCAGTGGGCACGTTGCAGTGTCCCCTATTCTTATGTTCTTACGTTATTATAAGAAGAGTAGAACAGAATAGGTTAGACCTGCTGAAAGTATCATTCAAAAATGGAGCTGATTCGTGTGTGCCAGTAGGCATGTTGCAGTGTCTCCTATTCTTATGTTATGTTCTGTCTCAGACATGCATACATATAAATTTAAGTGAGCAACATAAATTACAATTTAAAACAATATATGTTATATCTTTGAGCCTATTGACAAAAAAAAAAAAAAAAAAAACTCAAGCGAAAATCGAATACATAACGAAATTTTATTTTTATTAACAGATTAATTATGATCTTGGGTCCCTAAACTTTCTTTAAGCAAACAAATTGATCCAATCAAAATATAATTATTTTTTTATAACGTGTCTCTTTTATTACTACCATTATTATTTCTATTTTTTTTATTAATCCAATATTCTTCATCGATGAGTTTCCCATTAGGAACTTAATGATCTCATGATAAGGTCGTTATCGTATTTCTTCTCAGGTCAGGTCACTGATAATTTGATCCCCTCTAACCATAATTATTAAAGAATTATTGTTTTTTTTTATTCTGAATTATTTTGTTTCTTTATGGTTGTTTAACTCTCTCTCTCTCTCTCTCTCTCTCTCTCTCTCTCTCTCTCTCTCTCTCTCTCTCTCTCTCTCTCTCTCTCTCTCTCTCTCTCTCTCTCTCTCTCTCTCTCTCTCTCTCTCTCTCTCTCCTACATTTAAAGGCCTTATTTTCCGTGGTGAGCCTAGGGAAGCCCCATTATTTCATATTACGTCTGGATTTTTTTTTATGGGGAGAGGAATGGGAGAAGGGGGAACTTCCCCCACTGATGTTGCAAAAATTATGATATATAATGTAACTCCCATTATCCTGTGAGTTTTTGTTTTTGTTTTTCTATTTTTGGGGTAAAGTTTTCCTTTTTCCCCTTTTCACAATTTCATTCATTTTTCATTATAATTTTTCCTCTTTTAATTTTTGAGTATTACATATTTTATATGATATTTTTTTCCTCTCCAGTTAAGTTGTTCTTTGTTTTTATTTATTTTTAATCTTGTTCTTCTGTTCCATTTCTCTTCACATTTTATATATAATTTATTATTTGTTTATGGTTATTTTTATTATATATATATATATATATATATATATATATATATATATATATATATATATATATATATATATATATATATATATATATATATATATATATATATATATATATATATATATATATATATATATATATATATATATATATATATATATATATATATATATATATATATATATATATATATATCCCCTGATGCAGGGGAGGGCTAGAATTCTTCCTCCGTGTTCTCCGGCGTTTCGTAAAAGTTGACTAAATGGGGAGAAGCGGAGGAACTGGGAATCCCCTCCTCAGTATTTTCTCTTCCCAAATAGTCAGAGTATTTTGCTTTGCTTCAGCCACTCCCCTTATAAGTAGAAAATGACTTATATATATATATATATATATATATATATATATATATACATATATATATATATATATATATATATATATATATATATATATATATATATATATATATATATTTCTTATCTGTATTTACAAATGAAAACTTGGAAAATATTCCGGAAGTAGAATTCATTTACAGAGACAGTCCCGATAATATACTTAGTTCAATAAATATTACGAGAGAGGAGGTAATAAAATAAATAGATAAATTAAAGGCTCATAAATCTCCGGGACCTGATGGAATATATGCTAGAATATTAAAGGAATGCAAGGAAGAGCTTAGTTGTCCTCTAACTGCATTATTTAATAATTCAATAAAATTAGGATCGGTACCCATGGAGTGGAAATTGGCAGATGTGGTACCAATATTTAAAAAAGGAGAACGTGTTAAAAAGAATAATTATAGGCCGGTAAGTTTAACGTCAACAGTGGGTAAGATTCTAGAATCCATAATTGCAAATAAAATAAGGGCACATCTAGAATTACACAGACTGATAAAACTTTCACAACACGGGTTTCTTAAGGGTTTTTCGTGCCTTACAAACTTACTGTCTTTTTATTCAGAAGTTTACGAGGCAGTAGATTGTGGCAAAGAATATGATACAATATATCTAGATTTTAGCAAAGCTTTTGATAGAGTTCCTCACAAAAGATTAGTTAAAAAGCTGGAAGCTCATGGTATAGGAGGAGCTGTGCTCAGATGGATCAAACAATGGTTAAAAGACAGAAAACAGAGGGTTTGCATAAATGGAGAGAAATCAGAGTGGGGCTCGGTTACAAGCGGGGTACCACAAGGCTCGGTACTGGGTCCTCTATTATTCATCGTATATCTAAATGATCTGGATTCGGATATCAGTAGTAACCTAAGTAAATTCGCAGACGACACTAAAATAGGTAGAACTATAAATGGAAAAGAAGACATTCATGCTTTACAGGAAGATCTAAATAGATTATCTGAATGGTCGGACAAATGGCAAATGGAATTTAATGTTGAAAAATGTAAAGTAGTTAAAATGGGTACTATAAAAGACAGTACTAGTTATAAGCTAAATAACCATGAAATCATGAGTTCTCAGTGTGAAAGGGATTTGGGAGTTCTTGTGAGTAGTAGTCTTAAGCCAAGAGAGCAATGCACAGCAGTCAGAAATAAAGCAAACAGAATTTTAGGATTTATCTCAAGAAGCGTCAGATGTCGTATGACTTCCTGAGCGGAAACGGTTGGTCGAGGGCACGGATATTTTATTACAATGTTTGTAGAAAGTGCCAAGGAAATATATGACCGGAACCGAGAGATTTAGGACCTGGCATCGAGAAGGGCAAGAAAGGACAGGAAGTTAGCCATTTCCTAAACCATAAGAAAAACATAAACTTGTGTTTCGTACGCAGGAACCTGCCCAGGAGAAATGCCCAATAACTCCTCCCCGGAAGTAGGTGGGATTCCACTTTGAACCTGGCGCTGATTAGCTAGGACTAGATCTCACTGATTTCATTGGAGAATTGGATGTTAAGCCACGCCCTGCCCTGGGGGTATTTAAAGAGCCACCCAGGGCAGAGACGTTGAGTTAGAAATTACCAGGGGCACGAATAGATCCTAGATTGTGATAGTCATAGGGTGGGGGCCATTTGAGGCACAGGGGCATTGAGGCGTCGGATGTGTTGTACTCTAGAATAAATATAAGTAAAGGATTCACTGCGTGTCCATTCTTACCTTGTACCCATCAGGTACAAATGTTCATTGCCTTGTAACCACGCTACCATAATTATAAACATATCTACGTAGGAGGAAAAGCCCTACGGCAGTGGTGTCAGTAGAAGGGGATAATCATAAAAGCCCTACGTCAGTGG
>JAXCGZ010004955.1:0-24515 GCA_037179515.1 Halocaridina rubra | reverse complement strand
AAAAAAAAAGGCTTTAAAAAGGAACGAATGAGGCCGTTTGGTATCTGTAACATTATCTTCAGCACTCATGGATTTTGTTGAATTAGGGGGATTTTTCCTACATTCACTAGAGTTGTGAGTTCGAGATCTGCATTTATGGCACCACTTCCTACTAAATCTATATTTTCCTTTATTCTTCTCACTTTTATTCTTACAATCAGGAGATTTATGTCCTAAACTTCCACAAGTATAACAAGTAGGGGTAAAATTTCCTGCACTAGCCCTACCTTGGTTACCTTTATGGGTTACTTTCATAACATTATCGTCACTATCAAAAGTGTCATGTGCCTTTTCAGTCTCTTCAAAGTTTCTTAAAGCAATTTTAAACTCAGAAAAACTCATTGGAGTATCTCTCTGTGTAATTACAGTAGAAAAAGTCTTAAAATTTGAAGGAAGGCCTTTAAGCACCATTGCAGTAAGGAGGCTATCACTAACAGTCTCACCTGCCTGTTTTAATGAATTAGCAGCAGTCTCAGCGCGAATGACATAATCGGTGACGCTTTCATCGGCTACTTTCTTCAATAATGTAAGCTCAGTATATAGGCAAATAACTCTCGGCTTACCTGTGCCCATGTAATGACCACGGAGTATTTCCAGTGCCTTACGACCGTTGTCTTTCGCCTCTCTTATCACTAAATTAAGGCTTCGGTCATCTAAAAGTTGAACAAGCTCAGCAAATGCATTAGCATTCTCCCCTGCATCAGGGGTTCCGTTGCCGGTCAGGACATCCAATAACTTCAGACGTCTCATGTAACCGAGAAATTTAACTTCCCAAAGCTCATATTTCGACTCATCACCATCAAATAATAATCTAGCACTAAGGCTGGGCCCATAACCTGTTGAGGTATGACTACTATGAGTCATGATGGTGGATAAAGAGCAATCTTGGGGATATAATTGAAAGTCACAGTCACCGGTTATTATTTGTTTACTATATGAATGAAGCGTCATACAACGTTAAGACATGGACAAAAAGAAAATGCCAGCTTGGAAAATATGTACTGGGCATATATATGAAAAATATACCAATTATATTATTGTGAAAAATATTAATCTAATTAGTAAACCATTAAGAAAAATATATTTGTCGATTAAGTTTATCCTCAACAGTTATGATAGAGTGGATAGGGATCGATATTTTGATATGGCTGGCTCTAGAACTAGAGGTCATGCTTTGAAGCTTCGTAAGAAAACTTCTTTGCAGGATATAAGGAAATACTTTTTCAGTGTAAGAGTAGTTGATAATTTGAATTCGCTAAGCGAGGAGGTAGTTAATGCTATCTCAATCCATAGTTTTCAGGACAGGTATGACTAAGTATAAAATGGAACCGATCAGGAGACGGGAAGATACGAGCTTTGGGCTCTTTCCCGTAAACACAATTAGGTAATCACATACATTCTGGCTCTAGAACTAGAGGTCATAGTTTGAAGCTTCGTAAGAAAAATTCTTTGCAGGATGTAAGGAAATACTTTTTCAGTGTAAGAGTAGTTGATAATTGGAATTCGCTAAGCGAGGAGGTAGTTAATGCTATCTCAATCCATAGTTTTTAAGGACAGGTATGATAAGTATCACTAAGTATAAAATGGAACCGCTCAGGAGACGGGAAGATATGAGCTTTGGGCTCTTTCCCGTAAAAACAATTAGGTAATCACAATTAGGTAATCACATTCATACATACATACATAGATAGATACTTTATTGACCACAAAATACATCGATAAATTACATACATAGCATAGTAGATTAGTTACTCTCTTCAATAATACAAAACTCATAAAAAAATTAAAATCAAAAGTTTAAATTGTAGTCCAAAAACTAAACCGTTATCAAATATAGATGGCATAACTGGCAATATGAAATGAGCAATTCACTGCAAAAAATAAACATGGTCTCCATACCTTCACCGTTCAATACAATGCTAAAATATTATGAATTATCATACATACGGTATCAGGCGTGAACTGATCAGAATGCATTAACTGTTCCAAAGTATCAAAATTATGACTCTGCCTAAGTTGACCGGTGAGCGGACAATATTGAACCACGTGTCGTTCATTCTGTACATCACCACACATACACAAACGTTCCTCTGGCAGCAACCGCCCCCGCCCTCGCCTATTCCACCGCCCTGTCTCACACACCAATGAATGTCCACACAATAATAATAATAATAATAATAATAATAATAATAAACCTTTATTTCCAATGTACATTGGGTATTCAAATAAGATACATATATATTCCAGATAGACATCTGTGGTGTACAATATACATACTAAAACAAACAAATCATAAAGATGAGTGCACCATTAAAAATTACAAGTAAAATCTTCCTTTAAGAGTAACTTCTTAAGTTTATATTTAAAAGTATGCACTGAACCAGCATTTTTTAGTTCACTGGGAAGCTGATTATATAAATGAGGTCCACAAATGTTTATATCTCTTGAGCCAATATCAGTTTTAGACCTTCGTACTAATAAATCTTCCCCTTGACGGGTAGTTAACCCGGTAACTGAGCTTACTGTAGAAAAATTATACAAGCAATCAGGAAGATTGTTTCTTAGTATATTAAAAACAAAGGTACATATATCAAAAACATATTTATCTCTAATCTTTATCCATTCTAGATCTCTTAAAACAGGAGAGATGTGCTCGTATTTTCTTACGTTGCCAACAGCCACTCGTGCTGCAAAGTTTTGTAACTTTTGTATTCTTTGTAATTGAGTCTTATTTGTACATCCCCAAACTTTGAGACAGTAATTAATTAAACTCATAGCTACGGACTGGACAATTATTATACGAGTTGATGTTTCAAATGAGTCTTTCACCCTATTTAGATATATTAGAGTACTCATTACTTTTTTTTTATAAATTTCATCTATATGCATTTCAATATTCATGTAACGGTCAAAATAGACACCTAGGTTTTTTACCGAGTTCATTGGCTTGATGATATTACCGTTAAAATTTATATGAAGATTGTCACCAACTTCTGATAATAATTGTCTGGATCCGATAAGAATATTCTTCTGCTCTACGAATAATATTTTCTAAATCATTAATTTCTCCTTCAATTAAGATTTGAGTATCGTCAGCATATTGAATGACATAACAGTTAGGTAAATATTTTACTAGATCGTTTACATATATTAGAAAAAGTATAGGTCCTAGGATCGATCCTTGAGGAACCCCAAACAATACCTTCTTGCGACTTGAAACTACATCTTTTATTCTGACTGACTGGTAGCGGTTTTTTAAATAGTTCTCGAACCAGCTTGGGTCAATGTTCATTTTTTTTGCATTTTTCTAATAAAATAGTATGGTTAACACTATCAAAAGCTTTAGAAAGATCGAGTAGTAGTAGCAATGATATTTTCTTATTATCTATATTTTTGTATATTTCATCTGATATTTTCAATAAGGCAGCTTCAGTTGATAATTTTGGCCTGAAACCGTGTTGACATTTTGCAATAAGTTTATTTTTTTTTCAAGAAACTCACTTAACTGATTTGCAACAATCTTTTCAAGTATCTTTGATAAAATTGGTAGTAAAGAGATTGGTCTATAGTTAGAGACGTCGTCAAGATTTCCACTTTTAAAACCAGGAATTACATGGGGATTTTTCCATAAATCTGGGTAGATATTGGTAACTATGGAAGTATTGATTATTACCGTCAGATAATATGCTATTACAAATAATGAATCTCTAATAAAACGAAAACAAATTCCATCTGATCCATATGCATTAGAGTCTTTCAGATTTTTTATTACTAAAATTACTGTATTACAATCTACTGTAGTAGGGTTAAAGACATCATTACTTCTATTGAATGTACTATGTTCTTCAAAATTAACATTATTATTATTATTACTACCATCATCACTATTATCATTACCATTACTACCACTATCATTATTACCATTATTATTATTTTCACCATTATCAACATTACTATTATTATTACTACTACCATCATCATTATTATTACCACCATTACTATTATTGATTTCAATCATTATTTCTTTCTTTGTTTTTCAAAGTTTTTTTTTCCCCACTTCAGCGAAAAAATTATTAAACTCTTCTGCTTTAGCAGTTACATCTACCTCATCGGGTATAATTGATATATTACTACTTTTATTACAGTTTTTGGAAAGCATGGTTTTAGCAATTTTCCATGTATCAGAGATATTGCCTTTAGCGTTTTGAAATTCATTTTTGTAATACTGTTTCTTACTGCTACTTAATAATGATTTTACTTGTTTCTTTTGCTCTGTAAACTTTTCTCTTAAAGGGATATTATCTCTTTGTAGTTTTACTTCATTTTGTAGTTTGTCTCTTTCTTTCATAATGTTTTTTGTCATCTGTTATCCAAGGAGCGGGGGGACGAAATATTTCTCTTGTCACGAGTGGTGCACATCGATCTATACATGATGATAAGACACTGGTTAAAATTCTTACTTGTATATTTAAATATTTAATACTGTGTCTTTGCTTATAAACATGATGTACGTCAAAAGATGGGTTAATTTCTTTATATATCTTACGTCTAGATGACTCACTGTTCCTAATCCCAGACACAACATCTCTCATCACAACGCTCAGATCTACTGGCTCTCGTGAAATATATTCGCTCACCAATCTACCCGTAACATAATTCGCCTCAGTGACAGTCCTAATAGCAAATGAAAGCGGGTCATCTCGGTACTCGGATCTTTCTTGCTACATTCTGTGAAAGAACTTATGCTGTTTATATTTTACAAGATCTGGCAATGGAGGGTATCCAGATTCAACATAACAAACGTCACTACATGTTGTTCGCCTCACTCCCAGTAACTGTTTCAAACACCAGTTGTATAACTTAATCATAGGCTTCAGATCCGAACACACCCACGACTCACATCCATAAAGCAGTGTTGACATAAGACAAACATCAAAAACTCGTTTCTTCACTATGAAGGGAATATCGTTATTTTTCGTCATGAATGACACAAATTTAAGTACATGACACACCTTAGCATTAGCATGAGCTCTAACAGCTGATGAAATACACCCGTCACTCGTAAATGGTGAACCTAAATAACTATACTTATCACAAGGGTTTACAACTAGCTCGTTCACCACTAACGGCTCCGAGTCTGCCTCACCGCCGCTTATCACAAAAAAAACTTGATTTTTGACTGATTAATCATCATCCCATATTCGGTACAATAACTTTTCAAAATAGTTAGTTTCTTTATCATATTTCTTCTTGTGGTCGCTAGCAGTACAGTATCGTCCATTAATACCAAAACATGTAACCACATCAAAAATCCATCCAACTCACATCCTTCTTTAATCATTCTAATCAAATCATCCACAAATACAATAAAAAGCAAACAAGAAGTTGGGGAGCCCTGTCTTACACCAATCGTTATGGTTATTATCGCGGTCCCAATAATACTTTCTGTTACACTATACATGGCAATTATCGCGCCCAGCATCAATGAACCACAACCTAATCGCCGTAATACTCGGATCAAAACTTTTCTTGGTACCATGTCATAGGCCCGTGAAAAGTCTACAAATGTTATAAACAATTTCATCTTTTTTCTCTTCGCCATGTCACAAAACAAACGTAAGGTTACAATGTGCTCCAGGCATCCCCTTTTCTCTTGGGCTCCTGCCTGCTCTCTAAATGGCTTAAACCACCGTTTCAATCGGGAACACAGCACCATGTCATAAATCCTTACAATGCTGCTAATTATATTAATTACTCGGTAATTCCCCACATTTGCTTTGTCACCCTTTTTAAATATCATAAATAATTTAGCGTTTGCCCATGACTGTGGGTATACACCCGACTGAAACACCGTATTAAAAAGAGTCATAAGAGTTAATATCCAAGAGCCTGGCAACATCTTGAACAGTCCCGGCGATACACCATCCGGTCCGCATGCCCTATCGGATTTCACCTGCTTAATTTGTTGATCAATTTCTATGGATGTTATAGCCTCATCCAAAACGGGAATAAATACATCATGGGGTACATCGTGATTGTCGAGCTCTACACTATTTGGGGGATTCAAGACACTCTCATAATAATCTTTAAACTCCTCATTAGTAGGACAATCATCTGTATTTCCTTTTCTGTCATACTCACCCCTCCATTCTATAGCTCGCCAAATCTTCAAATCATCCTTATCATTTAATAATGTCTCCCATCTTCCCATACTATTATCCACTTGTTGTTCATTAGGCTGACTCCTTGTCGCAAGACTGAAGTCGTGCTGAAGCCAGAATCTGAAACTGTAACAAGTCGTGAAGAGAAACGTGAGAGGCTAGAGGTCAAGGGTGAAATAGAATACTCTCCCAGTTGTTTATCTGGGTACGGTAAACAGATCCAGGGGCTTAGCACCTGGCTGGATCCATAGGGCTTAGCACCTGGCTGAACCCAGGTGCTTTAGCATAGGGCTTAGTCACCCGGCGTCAAGTGCCTCAAGAGTGTGGGAAAGACCCAGAATGTGGCCCTGCCCAAAATCACAAGTAACCCTATATGCCCTGGAGGGATACTCAATAGCCACGCTCTGACCTGGAACTTTTCCGTTCTATAGGCCAACTGAAATAGCCCAACCCCCAAGAGGAGGGACCTCTCTTTGAACCTGAAGGCAATTGGCAGAAGTAGATTTAGCGACACGCCCTGCCCTTTGGGGTATTTCAAGCATCCCCATGGCAGCCAGAAAGCAGTCAGAGAGCGACAGTTAGTCAGAACAGTACCAGGGGCACGAATAGATCATAGATTTCGATAGTCATAGGGTGGGGGGCATTGAGGCGTCGAAGATGTTGTACTCCAGAATAAATTAAGATAAAGGAACCACCGCTCGTCCAGTCTTACCTTGCACCCTTCTGGTACTAATATTAACGTAGTGAGAAGAATTCATCACGACAACTGGTGACACGCGGTGGAATGGTAACCAACTTTACGTCTAACTGGTGGGCAGCGGTAGAATTCCTCACATCAAACTGGTGGCAGCGCAGTACGGATCAGACGCCTGGAAAACATACGAAGAGACTCTCATATCAGAAGAATCCAGTGCGAAGAAAAGAAAATAAGAATAGCAAACGCAGAAATCCAGCATCTCCCAATTCAAGAAATGAGTGACGAGGCAAAACACCAGAGAATTCTCGAACTGGAGGAGCACGTGTGGCGCCTATAAACTCCTGCCCACGCCGCTCCGTCGAGAAGGAACTTGGTCAACGCCGACAGAGAAACCGATGCCTCAAACATCGACGAACAGCCTGCCGCTCCGAGCCCCGTGGTGACACAGGGAACGCAGCAGGACAAGCCCCCACCCCGTGCCCTGGTTGTAAAGGCGCCTCGAGTCAAAAATTCACCTTTATACCTCGACGGCGCAAATGTAAAAGACCTCGAATGTCCGTCCATAATTCCCGCGGCCGACTTCCTGAAATACTTGGGTCTGCGGATGAGAAGTGACGAGTGGTCAAACAGAGAATATTATGAAACTTTTAAGGAACTATTCCTAAGATATTTCTTAGTAAGCCGAAGTGTGACCGGGGCATTGAGTGAAAATGCCCATTACAAGAAATATAAGTTGCCGGATCCGACCAAGAAGATGGCGATTCGTCGATTTTACTCGAGAGACGAAGGAGAACCCCCTCCTTCCTTGCCTTCTGCCGTGAAGTCCTTCAGGATCACCTCCTTAAAATAGCTAAGTACTTGTGATCTGTATCCAGTGAGTAATGGGACAATTAGTAAAAGAAATTGAGGTCGGTGGACGCCGCCATTTTATCTTGTAGTTATGCTTTGACTCAGCCAACCCGCCTATGAGGGGTGTGGCGCCTAATAAGTTAATAAAAGTAGAATTTCTGTACCCATTACTAACATGGATAATTTGTACTAATAGCTATAAGCAGTAATAAACTCCATTTTTTGTTATAATTTGAGTAATATAAAGTAATTGCATTTAAAGGGTGTTCCATTTATTTGTATTAATGCCTAAATTGAATTATAAGAACGCGAATGTATTGATTTTAATTGCAAATTTAATATACGTGCAATCACTATTACAGTATATTAATTTCTTAAGCGTAAGAATTATAGTGAGAAATATACTTGCATCTGCTTTTAAGTTTTTCATAGACCACGTGTGATTTCCGAGAAAGGAATGCAGAAGTGACCAATCGATCTCCCAACCTCATTATTATAAATATGTAGTAATTGTACTGATCTTTGATATTTAAAGTACGTGTAAAGTCATTTTTATATTAATCTCTTAAAGTGTAATATTTTGGAGTGAGAAAAGAAAGACATAAATGACAGATCGTTCTTTTTGTATTATTATGATGAAGAAATTAATATTATGATACGTGTGTGGCATCTCTTTTGGAAGAATAAGAAATTCTGTGATATTGTTTAAAGATGAGTTTTTTAAATTTTGCGCTACGCAGGCGAAAGTAAAAGTAATTTCGAGTGAATTTGTGCTGTCCTGGAATAGGGGAGGTTTTTCAGTGTCACCCAAACGTAGCTTCAAGGGAGTAGAATGTTTGTTTGTTTGTTAGAATGGGACCTAGGACTGGTGAGGCAGTCATGTGACCGCACAGCCCAACCGAGATTTCACCTTTACACTTCTTCAGAGTGGTAGGAGAAGGGAAACCAACGTTGTAAATAAAAAGGAATGCAAGTTTGAAAGGGATGCAGCGAGTGAGGCAGAGAATGAGTATGAATGACTGGGGGTATAATAGGGGGTTGCTCTAAGGGGTGAAATCGCGGAAAGCACCGTTAGGAAGCATGATTGAGGGAGTCAGCGAGGATTGTTCCCCTGCTCCACCGGGTCCTTCTGCATGCCATATCAGAGTATTTTATGGGAGGTGATGCGCTGTGGCAATATCTATTGAGGGATATTTTTGAGAAAATGATTCTCCACCTGCCCAGATATGGTTGAGATGCCAAGTTTGTTTTATTTTTGTTTCGTCCCCTACTCCGCCAATGAGATTATTATTCGATTTCCGAGAGTTCCAAGATAGATATTGCGTGATAAAGGACGTGAATCAATGAATGATTCTTTATTTTCTTTGCTAGCTGCAGTATATACATTATTTGTCTGAAGAGATATGTTAGATTGATAAAATAAAACTTTGCGAGTTTTAGCCATGATAATGTTTATCAAAATTATTTCAGCTTGGTCATAAAGAAAGAGTGTGAGCTGACGCGAAATGACAAGAATGTCACCCAGCCGTTTCCCGTATTTGAGATAGTAGAAGAATATATATATATATATATATATATATATATATATATATATATATATATATATATATATATATATATATATATATATATATATATATATATATATATTCTGTTTTAATTGTTCATGTACAACGCCTTACGAGATTATGAAACTTAAGCAAAATGCATTCTTTATTGTTGCGAATGAACAAGAACATAAGAATAGAGGACACTGCAACATGCCTACTGGCACACACGAGGCAGCTCCATTTTTGAATTGTATTTTCAGCATGTCTAACCTATTCTATTCTACTCTACTTATTTATTCTGTTTTTCTTTTTATGATTTTTCTAATAAGCACTAACCTATTCATACCCACCCTACCTCTGTCATATGTCTATCTAATCTACATTTGAAGGTGTCTAAGGTATTGGCATTTACTATCCTACTAGGAAGCTTGTTCCATGCATCAGCTACTCTATTACCAAACCAATTTTTACCAATTTCCCTTCTGAACCTAAATTTATCAAGCTTAAATCCATTATTACGAGTTCTGGTTTGATCATGAATTTTTAAAACTTTATTAATATCTCCCTTGTTAATCCCTTTAAACCATTTATACACTTTAATCATATCCCCCCTAACTCTTCGCCTCTCTAGAGAATGTAGATTAAGTTTTTTTAATCTGTCCTCATATGGTAGATTTCTGATATTGTGTATCATCTTGGTCATTCTTCGCTGCACTCTCTCCAAGGATTCAATTTCCATTTTATAATAGGGTGACCAGAATTGCACAGCATAATCTAAATGGGGCCTAACTAATGCAAGATAGAGCTGCAAAATAACTTTTTCCGTCCTATTGCTAACGCTTCTTGAGATAAATCCTAAAATTCTGTTTGCTTTATTTCTCACTGCTGTGCATTGCTCTCTTGGCTTAAGAACATAAGAACATAAGAACATAAGAACATAAGAATAGAGGACACTGCAACATGCCTACTGGCACACACGAGGCAGCTCCATTTTTTAATTGTATTTTCAGCATGTCTAACCTATTCTATTCTACTCTACTTATTTATTCTATTTTTCTTTTTATGATTTTTCTAATAAGCACTAACCTATTCATACCCACCCTACCTTTTCCCTTCTGAACCTAAATTTATCAAGCTTAAATCCATTATTACGAGTTCTGGTTTGATCATGAATTTTTAAAACTTTATTAATATCTCCCTTGTTAATCCCTTTAAACCATTTATACACTTCAATCATATCCCCCCTAACTCTTCGCCTCTCTAGAGAATGTAGATTAAGTTTTTTTAATCTGTCCTCATATGGTAGATTTCTGATATTGTGTATCATCTTGGTCATTCTTCGCTGCACTCTCTCCAAGGATTCAATTTCCATTCTATAATAGGGTGACCAGAATTGCACAGCATAATCTAAATGGGGCCTAACTAATGCAAGATAGAGCTGCAAAATAACTTTTTCCGTCCTATTGCTAACGCTTCTTGAGATAAATCCTAAAATTCTGTTTGCTTTATTTCTGACTGCTGTGCATTGCTCTCTTGGCTTAAGACTACTACTCACAAGAACTCCCAAATCCCTTTCACACTGAGAACTCATGATTTCATGGTTATTTAGCTTATAACTAGTATTGTCTTTTATAGTACCCATTTTAACTACTTTACATTTTTCAACATTAAATTCCATTTGCCATTTGTCCGACCATTCAGATAATCTATTTAGATCTTCCTGTAAAGCATGAATGTCTTCTTTTCCATTTATAGTTCTACTTATTTTAGTGTCGTCTGCGAATTTACTTAGGTTACTACTGATATCCGAATCCAGATCATTTAGATATACGATGAATAATAGGGGACCCAGTACCGAGCCTTGTGGTACCCCGCTAGTAACCGAGCCCCACTCTGATTTCTCTCCATTTATGCAAACCCTCTGTTTTCTGTCTTTTAACCATTGTTTGATCCATCTGAGAACAGCTCCTCCTATACCATGAGCTTCCAGCTTTTTAACTAATCTTTTGTGAGGAACTCTATCGAAAGCTTTGCTAAAATCTAGATATATTGTATCATATTCTTTGCCACAATCTACTGCCTCGTAAACTTCTGAATAAAAAGACAGTAAGTTTGTAAGGCACGAAAAACCCTTAAGAAACCCGTGTTGTGAAAGTTTTATCAGTCTGTGTAATTCTAGATGTGCCCTTATTTTATTTGTAATTATGGATTCTAGAATCTTACCCACTGTTGACGTTAAACTTACCGGCCTATAATTATTCTTTTTAACTCGTTCTCCTTTTTTAAATATTGGTACCACATCTGCCAATTTCCACTCCATGGGTACCGATCCTAATTTTATTGAATTATTAAATAATGCAGTTAGTGGACAACTAAGCTCTTCCTTGCATTCCTTTAATATTCTAGCATATATTCCATCAGGTCCCGGATATTTATGAGCCTTTAATTTATCTATTTCTTTTATTACCTCCTCTCTTGTAATATTTATTGAACTAAGTATTTTATCGGGACTGTCTCTGTAAATGGATTCTACTTCCGGAATATTTTCTAAGTTTTCATTGGTAAATACAGATAAGAAATAATCATTTAAACATGTACACATCACTTTGTCGTCATCTGTGATATGGCCATTGGCTACTTCAATTGGTCCGACTTTTTCCTTAAATTTTGTTTGATAATGTTGATAAAACCCTTTAGGATTTTCTTTAGCTTCTCCTGCTATTCTAACTTCGTATTTTCTTTTCGACTCTCTAACTATCTTTTTAACTTCCCTGTTTAACTGTATATATTGCTGCCTCACCTGCTCTTCACCTCTTTTTAGTTTCCTGTATATTCCCCTTTTAATACCTATAAGATTCTTTATTCTATTGTTCATCCATTTAGGGTCATTTTTTCTTGATCTGCAATGTTTCATGGGAATAAAGTCTCTGACTATTCTTAAGAGTCATGACAAAATTGTTATATTCCTCATCCAAATTTATATTTAACTGACGGACTGCTGTTCTTTCCTGTGAGAGAATTTAATGTATTGATCTTATCTTGTGATAATCCTTGGCATGTGGTACCCAAATTTCGGGGTAATCCGCTACCTGCGACCTGACCTGCTGGATTAACTACCCACATCTGTACCCCAGAAATCCCTTCCCATACCTCATTAGATAATTTAGTTTTTAAGCCCTCAAAATCTCCTGCTCTAAAGTTTGGAACAATATTCTTATTTTCCTTTATAGTTTCTTTGAAAATTATGTTAAATCTAATGGAATCATGGTCACTGTTGCCCAATTTTTCACCAACTTCTAAATTTGTAACCATATTCTCTCTATTACTAAGAACTAAATCTAGTGTATTCACCCCCCGTGTTGCTTCAAGTACATGCTGAGAAAGGAAATTGACTTCTACTACTTCCAAAAACTCCTTAGAGCTACTATCACCTGTTATGGTTTCCCAGTTAATATGTCTAAAATTAAAATCGCCTACAATGCAAACTCTATTTGACCTGGTCACTTTAGAAATTTCATCATATATAACTTGCGACTCTATATTGTCTAGATCAGGTGGTCTGTAGACTACTCCTACAACTAGACTTTCTATATTATTTTTAATTTCAACCCATAAGGTTTCTGAATTAGATTTGTCTTAATTCCAGACTTAATACAGCTTCTGAGGCTATCTTTAATATACATAATTACCCCTCCCCCTCTTTTATCTGCACTACGATCAGCATTATAAAGTTTATATCCTGTAATTATGTACTCAGATTTAATGTGTTTGCTTTTTAAATTAATCCAACTTTCACTAATGCATATTATATCTGGTCTCTCACTACATACTATGGCTCTCAGTTCTTCTATCTTGTTACCTAAACTACGGCTATTTGTATAATATACTTTTAAACTTTCTCTAGCTTCACCCTTCTTGTGGCTATTATTTTTGTTAATATTTGTTCTATGTAACAAATGGTTCTTATCCTTAGACTCCCAGTTATTTGACTCACTATTTACTGAACCCTTACTGACTAATTTCTCTGCACAAGTATTAATCATTTCATTATTTGTGTCTAACAAAACCCCCCTACCTCTCTGTCTATCATACCAGCCAATACCGAGACACCTGAATTAGAAAGATGCACTCCATCCCTTGCATACATATGCTTACGACTAGTGAAGTGATCCCACCCGTCTATAAAACCTATATTATTCTCCCGACAGAAGACTTTCATCCTAGCATTTACTCCTATAGCTCGAGACCACCACTCTGAACTTTGGCTAAGCCTAGGGAGAATACCACACATCACAGGAACTGCACCCCTTTTCCTGATCTTATCCAGGGCTTGTCTATACAACCTAATCAGCTCTTCACTTCTACCATCCTGCACGTCATTTCCCCCAGCTATCAAACAAACAACATCTTTTTTCTCAATCCAGCTATTTATTGACTCACCCACCTTCTTCATACCTGCTCCAGGAAAAAAATATTTCCCTCTAACTTTATGCCTGAGTTTTCTGTCTACATATCTGCATAGTGAATCCCCTACAATTACCAAAGAACGAGACTTATCCGGAGGATGGGTTACTCCGACCTTGGGAGACTTACCTAGGCTCTTGACCTGAGAGCTTTTCCCACTTCCATTTCTACGATCGCTAGTACACCTATCTGACTCTATGGGTCCTGAAGAATTACTGCCGCCACTGTCACCTTCATCTCTAAGTGAACTAAATGAATTATCAACTTGTAGTCTAAAAGTATCATTTTTCTTAAGAACCATCTTCGTTGAACCCTTATTCACAACTTTCCAGTCGTCTTCTCTATTTGATTGTCCCTTCCTGGTTAACACCAGTCCTTTGCTATTAAACAGAAAGGAATGGATTTATGCTTCGATGTTTCTGCAGTTGTACACTAAATTATTTGTTTTTTGTTTTTTTTCTTTCTAGATGTTAGAAAATGATTGCAGTTGCGCGCTGTCCCTTTGTACAGTAGGGCAGGAAGTTAAGTCATAAAGAAGTGCCCTACAAGCGAAAATTATGTTTTTTTTTTTTTGAAGAAAAAATCTCTCTCTCTACTTTGAGACAGACAGATGCTTCTTCCGATGCTACGAGAATGTTGCCGTCATTGATTTTTTTTTTCCAGCGAAGCTAGGCGATACTTCTGCCTACATTTCATTGCAGTTGATAAATTGTTGCATGCTGTTATTGCATAAATACTGATAAGACATCGGTAGTACCGACATTTGCATAAATATTTTTGCCAGATGTCGCAACTGTTTAGAGAATAGATAAAACTCCCATTGACAAATTGGGGAGCCCGAAAGTTGCCACTTATGCTCTATATATATACATATATTATGACAGCAGGAATTTGAATAGTAAAAGAGACTGTGTTAGAATGAGCATTACTATGAACTATAAGTATAGAACTCTGTTCTTACTTCTGAATGCCAGTCTCCGTTGTATATATATGGCTATTCCTGATTTAGTATTTTTATTTTATTTTTTTATTATTCTTATTTTGATCATGATTATTAGTAATGTTATGTATCAGTTTCTACAGACCACCTGATCTAGACAATATAGAGTCGCAAGTTATATACGATGAAATTTCTAAAGTGACCAGGTCAAATAGAGTTTGCATTGTAGGCGATTTTAATTTTAGACATATTAACTGGGAAACCATAACAGGTGATAGTAGCTCTAAGGAGTTTTTGGAAGTAGTAGAAGACAATTTCCTTTCTCAGCATGTACTTGAAGCAACACGGGGGGTGAATACACTAGATTTAGTTCTTAGTAATAGAGAGAATATGGTTACAAATTTAGAAGTTGGTGAAAAATTGGGCAACAGTGACCATGATTCCATTAGATTTAACATAATTTTCAAGGAAACTATAAAGGAAAATAAGAATATTGTTCCAAACTTTAGTAGTAATGCTAATAAAATCAAAACACTAATAAAGCCATTAGTAATATTTTTTACCAAAATTATCAAAAACATCTGAAGAACATGCAAATAAGTCAAAAGATGATATCGAATGATATTTTTTTCTGAACAAAAGCAGCAATACTGATGAAAAAATAAAAATAAAACATATTGTAAGAATCAAGACTTATTTTGTAATAATAACACAAATGGTAGCAAAATTGAAAAAAATAGTAATGATGTTAATACATTATTAGCAATAAAAAGGCATCACTAAGATAAATAGTAACAATAACGAGCAAATTGGTAGTAAAACAAGAATGACTACAATAATAATAACAATAATCATAACAATTACATTTTTCACAGAAATAGCAAACATTATCTACTAAAATTAGGAATAAATATTGACTTTAACTACAAAAATTATTATATAGGGGAAGTCAAACAAAATTCCTTAGCCATTAAAAACAAGCACGTATATTGATAAAAAAAAAACAATTGTAACGATTATGAGAAAAATTGTAAAAATTACACTAAATGTAACAATAATGATTAAACAGTAATAATGTCATTAAAGTTGTAATAATCATAAAAATGTCTCAAACATCAATGCAGAGATAGTAAAATTATCTACCAATTAAAGTAAATATAGGAAATCCAACAAACTTCTCAAGGCATTAGAAATAAGTATAACATTAATGGTGAAAAAATCATTTGTATCACCAAATGTAGTACTACTGATCAAATCCTAGGACTTATGATTGCTAAGTCAAGGCGCTACCACTACCACTACATTACATATGTGAAAACATGAATAATTTTTTACCCGAACCGTTACTCGAACCTAGGACTTATGATTACTAAGTCAGGCCGCTACCACTATACCACAGAAGGTTAAAAGGAATCCAACCTTATAGCTTATATCTGCTATACTTAGGAATGAACGCATTCTAACTGAATGCCATTCTGTTCATTTTACAGATTCCCCAACCATAGTTGTGGCTTCATTTTAGCATTTAATTCAATTCACAATCTCATTCAGGCCATGAAATACAAATAAGCACATTACATATGTGAAAACATGAATCATTATTTTAGCCCGTCCGGGTCTCGAACCTAGGACTTATGATTACTAAGTCAAGGCGCTACCACTACACCACAGAAGATTAAAAGGAATCCAACCTTATAGCTTATATCTGCTATACTTAGGAATGAACGCATTCTAACTGAATGCCATTATGTTCATATTATAGATTCCCCAACCTCACTCGTGGCTTCATTTTAGTATTTAATTCAATTCCCAATCTCATTCGGGCCATGAAATACAAATAAGCACATTACATATGTGAAAACATGAATAATTTTTTTTTTACCCCGACCGGGACTCGAACCTAGGACTTATGATTACTAAGTCAAGGCGCTACCACTACCACTACATTACATATGTGAAAACATGAATAATTTTTTACCCGAACCGTTACTCGAACCTAGGACTTATGATTACTAAGTCAGGGCGCTACCACTACACCACAGAAGGTTAAAAGGAATCCAACCTTATACTTATATCTGCTATACCTAGGAATGAACGCATTCTAACTGAATGCCACTATGTTCATATTACAGATTCCCCAAAGTCATTCGTGGCTTCATTTTAGCATTTAATTTAATTCACAGTCTCATTCGGGCCATGAAATACAAATAAGCACATCACATATGTGAAAACATGAATCATTTTTTTACCCCGACCGGGACACGAGCCTAGGACTTATGATTACTAAGTCAAGGCGCTACCACTACACCACAGAAGGTTAAAAGGAATCAAAACCTGATAGCTTATATCTGCTATACTTAGGAATGAAGGCATTCTAACTGAATGCCACTATGTTCATATTACAAATTCCCCAACCTCATTCGTGGCTTCATTTTAGCATTTAATTCAATTCCCATTCTCTTTCGGGAAATGAAATAGAAATAAGCACATTACATATGTGAAAACATGAATCATTTTTTACCCGAACCGTTACTCGAACCTAGGACTTATGATTACTAAGTCAAGGCACTACTACTACACCACAGAAGGTTAAAAGGAATCCAACCTTATAGCTTATATCTGCTATACTTAGGAATGAACGCATTCTAACTGAATGCCACTATGTTCATATTACAAATTCCCCAACCTCACTCGTGGCTTCATTTTAGCATTTAATTCAATTCCCAATCTCTTTCGGGCAATGAAATAGAAATAAGCACATTACATATGTGAAAACATGAATCATTTTTTACCCGAACCGGGACTCGAACCTAGGACTTATGATTACTAAGTCAAGGCGCTACCACTACACCACAGAAGGTTAAAAGGAATCCAACCTTATAGCTTATATCTGCTATACTTAGGAATGAACGCATTCTAACTGAATGCCACTATGTTCATATTACAGATTCCCCAACCTCACTCGTGGCTTCATTTTATCATTTAATTCAATTCCCAATCTCATTCGGGCCATGAAATACAAATATGCACATTACATATGTTAAAACATGAATCATGTTTTTACTCCGACCGGGACTCGAGCCTAGGACTAATGATTACTAAGTCAAGGCGCTACCACTACACCACAGAAGGTTAAAAGGAATCCAACCTTATAGCTTATATCTGCTATACTTAGTAATGAACGCATTATAACTGAATGCCACTATGTTCATATTACAGATTCCCCAAAGTCATTCGTGGCTTCATTTTAGCATTTAATTCAAATCACAATCTCATTCGGGCCATGAAATACAAATAAGCACATTACATATGTGAAAACATGAATCATTTTTTTACCCCGACTGGGACTCGAACCTAGGACTTATGATTACTAAGTCAAGGTGCTACCACTACACCACAGAAGGTTAGAAGGAATCCAACCTTATAGCTTATATCTGCTATACTTAGGAATGAACGCATTCTAATTGAATGCCACTATGTTCATATTACAAATTCCCGAATCTCACTCGTGGCTTCATTTTAGCATTTAATTCAATTCCCAATCTCATACGTGCCATAAAATACAAATAAGCACATTACATATGAGAAAACATGAATAATTTTTTTACCCCTACCGGGATTCGAACCTAGGACTTATGATTACTAAGTCAAGGCGCTACCACTACACTACAGCAGGTTAAAAGGAATCCAACCTTATAGATTATATCTGCTATACTTAGGAATGAACGCATTCTAACTGAATGCCACTATGTTCATTTTACAGATTCCCCAACCCCAGTTGTGGCTTCATTTTAGCATTTAATTCAATTCCCAATCTCATTCGGGCTATGAAATACAAATAAGCACATTACATATGTGAAAACATGAATCATTATTTTACTCAGACCGGGACTCGAACTTAGGACTTATGATTAGTAAGTCAAGGCGCTACCACTACACCACAGAAGGTTAAAAGGAATCCAACCTTATAGCTTATATCTGCTATACTTAGGAATAAACGCATTCTAATTGAATGCCACTATGTTCATATTACAGATTCCCCAAAGTCATTCGTGGCTTCATTTTAGCATTTAATTCAATTCATAATCTCTTTCGGGCCATGAAATACAAATAAGCACATTACATATGTGAAAACATGAATCATTTTTTTACCCCGACCGGGATTCGAACCTAGGACTTATGATTACTAGGTCAAGGAGCTACCACTACACCACAGAAGGTTAGAAGGAATCCAACCTTATAGCTTATATCTGCTATAATTAGGAATGAACGCACTCTAACTGAATGCCACTATGTTTATATTACAGATTCCCCAACATCAATCGTGGCTTCATTTTAGCATTTAATTCAATTCCCAATCTCATTCGGGCCATGAAATACAAATAAGCACATTACATATGTGAAAACATGAATCATTTTTTTACCCCGACCAGGACTCGGTACTAGGACTTATGATTACTAAGTCAAGGCGCTACCACTACACCACAGAAGGTTAAAAGGAATCCAACCTTATAGATTATATTTGCTATACTTAGGAATGAACGCATTCTAACTGAATGCCACTATGTTCATTTTACAGATTCTCCAACCATGGTTGTGGCTTAATTTTAGCATTTATTTCAATTCCCAATCTCATTCGGGCCATGAAATACAAATAAGCACATTACATATGTGAAAACATGAATCATTATTTATAGCCCGTCCGGGTCCCGAACCTAGGACTTATGATTACTAAGTCAAGGCACTTCCACTACACCACAGAAGATTAAAAGGAATCCAACCTTATAGCTTATATCTGCTATACTTAGGAATGAACGCATTCTAACTGAATGCCATCATGTTCATATTACAGATTCCCCAACCTCACTCGTGGCTTCATTTTAGTATTTGATTCAATTCCCAATCTCTTTCGGGCCATGAAATACAAATAAGCACATTACATATGTGAAAACATGAATAATTTTTTTTTTACCCCGACCGGGACTCGAACCAAGGACTTATGATTACTAAGTCAAGGCGCTACCACTACCACTACAATACATATGTGAAAACATGAATAATTTTTGACCCCAACCGGGACTCGAACCTAGGACTTATGATTACTAAGTCAAGGCGGTACCACTACACCACAGAAGGTTAAAAGGAATCCAACCTTATAGCTTATATCTGCTATACTAAGGGATGAACGCATTCTAACTGAATGCCACTATGTTCATATTACAGATTAACCAACCTCACTCGTGGCTTCATTTTAGCATTTAATTCAATACCCAATATCATTCGGCCATGAAGTACAAATAAGCACATAACATATGTGAAAACATGAATCAATTTTTTATGCCAACTGGGACTCGAACCTAGGACTTATGATTACTAAGTCAATGCGCTACCACTACACCACAGAAGGATAGAAAGAATCCAACCTTCTAGCTTATATCTGCTATACTTGGGATTGAACGCACTCTAACTGAATGCCACTATGTTCATATTACAGATTCCCCATCACTCGTGGCATCATTTTAGCATTTAATTCAATTCCCAATCTCATTCGGGCCATGAAATACAAATAAGCACATTACAAATGTGAAAACATGAATCACTTTTTTACCCCGTCCCAGGACTCGAACCTTGGACTTATGATTACTAAGTCAAGGAGCTACCACTACACCACAGAAGGTTAAAAGGAAACCAACCTTATAGCTTATATCTGCTATACTTAGGAATGAATGCATTCTAAGTGAATGCCACTATGTTCATTTTACAGATTCCCCAACTACAGTTGTGGCTTCATTTTAGCATTTCATTCAATTCCCAATCTTATTCCGAACATGAAATACAAATAAGCACTACATATGTGAAAACATGAATCATTTTTTTACCCCGACCGGGACTCGAACCTAGGACTTATGATTACTAAGTCAAGGCGCTACCACTACACCACAGAAGGTTAAAAGGAATCCAACCTTGTAGCTTATATCTGCTATACTTAGGAATGAACGCATTCTAACTGAATGCCACTATGTTCATATTACAGGTTCCCCAATCTCACTCGTGGCTTCATTTTAGCATTTAATTCAATTCCCAATCTCATTCGCGCCATGAAATACAAATAAGCACATTACATATGTGAAAACATGAATCATTTTTTTACCCCGACCGGGATTCGAACCTAGGATTTATGATTACTAAGTCAAGGCGCCACCACTACACCACAGAAGGTTAAAAGGAATCCAACCTTATGGCTTATATCTGCTATACTTAGGGATGAACGCATTCTAACTGAAAGCCACTATGTTCATATTACAGATTCCCAACTACAGTTGTGGCTTCATTTTAGCATTTAATTCAATTCCCAATCTCATTCGGGCCATGAAATATAAATAAGCACATTACATATGTGAAAACATGAATAATTTTTTTACCCCGACCGGGACTCAAACCTAGGGCTAATGATTACTTAATCTAGGCGCTACCACTACACCACAGAAGGTTAAAAGGAATCCAACCTTATAGCTTATATTTGCTATACTTAGCAATGAATGCATTCTAACTGAATGCCACTATGTTCATATTACAGATTCCCCAACCTCACTCGTGGCTTCATTTTAGCATTTAATTCAATACCCAATCTAATTTGGGCCATGAAATACAAATAAGCACATTACATATGTGAAAACATGAATAATTTTTTTTTACCCCGCCCGGGACTCGAACCTAGGACTTATGATTACTAAGTCAAGACGCTACCACTACACCACAGAAGGTTAAAAGGAATCCAACCTTATAGCTTATATCTGCTATACTTAATAATGAACGCATTCTAACCGAATGACACTATGTTCATATTAAAGATTCCCAAACCTCACTCGTGGCTTCATTTTAGCAATTAATTCAATTCCCAATATCATTCGGGCCATGAAATACAAATAAGCACATTACAAATGTGAAAACATGAATCAATTTTTTACCCCGACCGGGACTCGAACCTAGGACTTATGATTACTAAGTCAAGGTGCTACCACTACACCACAGAAGGTTAAAAGGAATCCAACCTTATAGCTTATATCTGCTATACTTAGGAATGAACGCATTCTAATTGAATGCCACTATGTTCATATTACAGATTCCCCAATCTCAC
The DNA here is from genome assembly GCA_037179515.1 of Halocaridina rubra. Lineage (NCBI taxonomy): Eukaryota > Metazoa > Arthropoda > Malacostraca > Decapoda > Atyidae > Halocaridina > Halocaridina rubra. The sequence goes on along the minus strand of JAXCGZ010004955.1, from coordinate 2,677 downwards.
TCGTGGCTTCATTTTAGCATTTAATTCAATTCCCAATCTCATTCGTGCCATGAAATACAAATAAGCACATTACATATGAGAAAACATGAATCATTTTTTTACCCCGACCGGGATTCGAACCTAGGACTTATGATTACTAAGTCAAGGCGCTACCACTACACCACAGCAGGTTAAAAGGAATCCAACCTTATAGATTATATCTGCTATACTTAAGAATAAACGCATTCTAACTGAATGCCACTATGTTCATTTTACAGATTCCCAAACCCCAGTTGTGGCTTCATTTTAGCATTTAATTTAATTCCCAATCTCATTCTGGCCATGAAATACAAATAAGCACATTACATATGTGAAAACATGAATCATTATTTTACCCAGACCGGGACTCGAACTTAGGACTTATGATTACTAAGTCAAGGCGCTACCACTACACCACAGAAGGTTAAAAGGAATCCAACCTTATAGCTTATATCTGCTATACTTAGGAATAAACGCATTCTAACTGAATGACACTATGTTCATATTACAGATTCCCCAAAGTCATTCGTGGCTTCATTTTAGCATTTAATTCAATTCACAATCTCATTTGGGCCATGAAATACAAATAAGCACATTACATATGTGAAAACATGAATCTTTTTTTACCCCGACCGGGACTCGAACCTAGGACTTATGATTACTAAGTCAAGGAGCTACCACTTCACCACAGAAGGTTAGAAGGAATTCAACCTTATAGCTTATATCTGCTATACTTAGGAATGAACGCATTCTAACTGAATGCCACTATGTTCATTTTACAGATTCCCCAACCATAGTTGTGGCTTCATTTTAGCATTTAATTCAATTCCCAATCTCATTCAGGCCATGAAATACAAATAAGCACATTACATATGTGAAAACATGAATCATTATTTTAGCCCGTCCGGGTCTCGAACCTAGGACTTATGATTACTAAGTCAAGGCGCTACCACTACACCACAGAAGATTAAAAGGAATCCAACCTTATAGCTTATATCTGCTATACTTAGGAATGAACGCATTCTAACTGAATGCCATTATGTTCATATTACAGATTCCCCAACCTCACTCGTGGCTTCATTTTAGTATTTAATTCAATTCCCAATCTTATTCGGGCCATGAAATACAAATAAGTACATTACATATGTGAAAACATGAATAATTTTTTTTTTACCCCGACCGGGACTCGAACCTAGGACTTATGATTACTAAGTCAAGGCGCTACCACTACCACTACATTACATATGTGAAAACATGAATAATTTTTTACCCGAACCGTTACTCGAACCTAGGACTTATGATTACTAAGTCAGGGCGCTACCACTATACCACAGAAGGTTAAAAGGAATCCAACCTTATAGCTTATATCTGCTATACTTAGGAATGAACGCATTCTAACTGAATGCCATTCTCTTCATTTTACAGATTCCCCAGCCATAGTTGTGGCTTCATTTTAGCATTTAATTCAATTCCCAATCTCATTCGGGCCATAAAATACAAATAAGCACATTACATATGTGAAAACATGAATCACTATTTATAGCCCGTCCGGGTCCCGAACCTATGACTTATGATTACTAAGTCAAGGCGCTACCACTACACCACAGAAGATTAAAAGGAATCCAACCTTATAGCTTATATCTGCTATACTTAGGAATGAACGCATTCTAACTGAATGCCATTATGTTCATATTACAGATTCCCCAACCTCACTCGTGGCTTCATTTTAGTATTTGATTCAATTCCCAATCTCATTCGGGCCATGAAATACAAATAATTACATTACATATGTGAAAACATGAATAATTTTTTTTTTACCCCGACCGGGACTCGAACCAAGGACTTATGATTACTAAGTCAAGGCGCTACCACTACCACTACAATACATATGTGAAAACATGAATAATTTTTGACCCCAACCGGGACTCGAACCTAGGACTTATGATTACTAAGTCAAGGCGGTACCACTACACCACAGAAGGTTAAAAGGAATCCAACCTTGTAGCTTATATCTGCTATACTTAAGAATGAACTATTCTAACTGAATGCCACTATGTTCATATTACAGGTTCCCCAACCTCACTCGTTGCTTCAATTTAGCATTTACTTCAATTCCCAATCTCATTCGCGCCATGAAATACAAATAAGCACATAACATATGTGAAAACATGAATCATTTTTTTACCCCGACCAGGACTCGAACCTAGGACTTATGATTACTAAGTCAAGGCGCTACCACTACACCACAGAAGGTTAAAAGGAATCCAACCTTATAGCTTATATCTGCTATACTTAGGAATGAACGCATTCTAACTGAATGCCACTATGTTCATATTACAGGTTCCCCAACCTCACTCGTGGCTTCATTTTAGCATTTAATTCAATTCCCAATCTCTTTCGGGCCATGAAATACAAATAAGCACATTACATATGTGAAAACATGAATCATTTTTTTACCCCGATCGGGATTCGAACCTAGGATTTATGATTACTAAGTCAAGGCGCTACCACTACACCACAGAAGGTTAAAAGGAATCCAACCTTATGGCTTATATCTGCTATACTTAGGGATGAACGCATTCTAACTGAAAGCCACTATGTTCATATTGACGTATGAGTTTTGGACTTCCACTTGAACTCACACTTTATAAGATGACTG
>JAXCGZ010004954.1:5000-24540 GCA_037179515.1 Halocaridina rubra | reverse complement strand
GGATTCCTTTTAACCTTCTGTGGTGTAGTGGTAGCGCCTTGACTTAGTAATCATAAGTCCTAGGTTCGAGACCCGGTCGGGGTAAAAAATGATTCATGTTTTCACATATGTAATGTGCTTATTTGATAATTTCATGGCCCGAATGAGATTGGGAATTGAATTAAATGCTAAAATGAAGCCACGAGTGAGGTTGGGAAATCTGTAATATGAACATAGTGACATTCAGTTAGAATGCGTTCATTCCTAAGTATAGCAGATATAAGCTATAAGGTTGGATTCCTTTTAACCTTCTGTGGTGTAGTGGTAGCGCCTTGACTTAGTAATCATAAGTCCTAGGTTCGAGTCCCGGTCGGGGTAAAAATTGATTCATGTTTTCACATATGTAATGTGCTTATTTGATAATTTCATGGCCCGAATGAGATTGGGAATTGAATTAAATGCTAAAATGAAGCCACGAGTGAGGTTGGGGAATCTGTAATATGAACATAGTGGCATTCAGTTAGAATGCGTTCATTCCTAAGTATAGCAGATATAAGCTATAAGGTTGGATTCCATTTAACCTTCTGTGGTGTAGTGGTAGCGCCTTGACTTAGTAATCATAAGTCCTAGGTTCGAGTCCCGGTCGGGGTAAAAAATGATTCATGTTTTCACATATGTAATGTGCTTATTTGATAATTTCATAGCCCGAATGAGATTGGGAATTGAATTAAATGCTAAAATGAAGCCACGAGTGAGGTTGGGGAATCTGTAATATGAACATAGTGGCATTCAGTTAGAATGCGTTCATTCCTAAGTATAGCAGATATAAGCTATAAGGTTGGATTCCTTTTAACTTTCTGTGGTGTAGTGGTAGTGCCTTGACTTAGTAATCATAAGTCCTAGGTTCGAGTCCCGGTCGGGATAAAAAATGATTCATGTTTTCACATATGTAATGTGCTTATTTGATAATTTCATGGCCCGAATGAGATTGGGAATTGAATTAAATGCTAAAATGAAGCCACGAGCGAGGTTGGGGAATCTGTAATATGAACATAGTGGCATTCAGTTAGAATGCGTTCATTCCTAAGTATAGCAGATATAAGCTATAAGGTTGGATTCCTTTTAACCTTCTGTGGTGTAGTGGTAGCGCCTTGACTTAGTAATCATAAGTCCTAGGTTCGAGACCCGGTCGGGGTAAAAAATGATTCATGTTTTCACATATGTAATGTGCTTATTTGATAATTTCATGGCCCGAATGAGATTGGGAATTGAATTAAATGCTAAAATGAAGCCACGAGTGAGGTTGGGAAATCTGTAATATGAACATAGTGACATTCAGTTAGAATGCGTTCATTCCTAAGTATAGCAGATATAAGCTATAAGGTTGGATTCCTTTTAACCTTCTGTGGTGTAGTGGTAGCGCCTTGACTTAGTAATCATAAGTCCTAGGTTCGAGTCCCGGTCGGGGTAAAAATTGATTCATGTTTTCACATATGTAATGTGCTTATTTGATAATTTCATGGCCCGAATGAGATTGGGAATTGAATTAAATGCTAAAATGAAGCCACGAGTGAGGTTGGGGAATCTGTAATATGAACATAGTGGCATTCAGTTAGAATGCGTTCATTCCTAAGTATAGCAGATATAAGCTATAAGGTTGGATTCCTTTTAACCTTCTGTGGTGTAGTGGTAGCGCCTTGACTTAGTAATCATAAGTCCTAGGTTCGAGTCCCGGTCGGGGTAAAAAATGATTCATGTTTTCACATATGTAATGTGCTTATTTGATAATTTCATGGCCCGAATGAGATTGGGAATTGAATTAAATGCTAAAATGAAGCCACGAGTGAGGTTGGGGAATCTGTAATATGAACATAGTGGCATTCAGTTAGAATGCGTTCATTCCTAAGTATAGCAGATATAAGCTATAAGGTTGGATTCCTTTTAACTTTCTGTGGTGTAGTGGTAGTGCCTTGACTTAGTAATCATAAGTCCTAGGTTCGAGTCCCGATCGGGGTAAAAAATGATTCATGTTTTCACATATGTAATGTGCTTATTTGATAATTTCATGGCCCGAATGAGATTGGGAATTGAATTAAATGCTAAAATGAAGCCACGAGTGAGGTTGGGGAATCTGTAATATGAACATAGTGGCATTCAGTTAGAATGCGTTCATTCCTAAGTATAGCAGATATAAGCTATAAGGTTGGATTCCTTTTAACCTTCTGTGGTGTAGTGGTAGCGCCTTGACTTAGTAATCATAAGTCCTAGGTTCGAGTCCCGGTCGGGGTAAAAATGATTCATGTTTTCACATATGTAATGTGCTTATTTGATAATTTCATGGCCCGAATGAGATTGGGAATTGAATTAAATGCTAAAATGAAGCCACGAGTGAGGTTGGGGAATCTGTAATATGAACATAGTGGCATTCAGTTAGAATGCGTTCATTCCTAAGTATAGCAGATATAAGCTATAAGGTTGGATTCCTTTTAACCTTCTGTGGTGTAGTGGTAGTGCCTTGACTTAGTAATCATAAGTCCTAGGTTCGAGTCCCGGTCGGGGTAAAAAATGATTCATGTTTTCACATATGTAATGTGCTTATTTGATAATTTCATGGCCCGAATGAGATTGGGAATTGAATTAAATGCTAAAATGAAGCCACGAGTGAGGTTGGGGAATCTGTAATATGAACATAGTGGCATTCAGTTAGAATGCGTTCATTCCTAAGTATAGCAGATATAAGCTATAAGGTTGGATTCCTTTTAACCTTCTGTGGTGTAGTGGTAGCGCCTTGACTTAGTAATCATAAGTCCTAGGTTCGAGTCCCGGTCGGGGTAAAAATTGATTCATGTTTTCACATATGTAATGTGCTTATTTGATAATTTCATGGCCCGAATGAGATTGGGAATTGAATTAAATGCTAAAATGAAGCCACGAGTGAGGTTGGGGAATCTGTAATATGAACATAGTGGCATTCAGTTAGAATGCGTTCATTCCTAAGTATAGCAGATATAAGCTATAAGGTTGGATTCCTTTTAACCTTCTGTGGTGTAGTGGTAGCGCCTTGACTTAGTAATCATAAGTCCTAGGTTCGAGTCCCGGTCGGGGTAAAAAATTATTCATGTTTTCACATATGTAATGTGCTTATTTGATAATTTCATGGCCCGAATGAGATTGGGAATTGAATTAAATGCTAAAATGAAGCCACGAGTGAGGTTGGGGAATCTGTAATATGAACATAGTGGCATTCAGTTAGAATGCGTTCATTCCTAAGTATAGCAGATATAAGCTATAAGGTTGGATTCCTTTTAACCTTCTGTGGTGTAGTGGTAGCGCCTTGACTTAGTAATCATAAGTCCTAGGTTCGAGTCCCGGTCGGGGTAAAAAATGATTCATGTTTTCACATATGTAATGTGCTTATTTGATAATTTCATGGCCCGAATGAGATTGGGAATTGAATTAAATGCTAAAATGAAGCCACGAGTGAGGTTGGGGAATCTGTAATATGAACATAGTGGCATTCAGTTAGAATGCGTTCATTCCTAAGTATAGCAGATATAAGCTATAAGGTTGGATTCCTTTTAACCTTCTGTGGTGTAGTGGTAGCGCCTTGACTTAGTAATCATAAGTCCTAGGTTCGAGTCCCGGTCGGGGTAAAAAATGATTCATGTTTTCACATATGTAATGTGCTTATTTGATAATTTCATGGCCCGAATGAGATTGGGAATTGAATTAAATGCTAAAATGAAGCCACGAGTGAGGTTGGGGAATCTGTAATATGAACATAGTGGCATTCAGTTAGAATGCGTTCATTCCTAAGTATAGCAGATATAAGCTATAATGTTAGATTCCTTTTAACCTTCTGTGGTGTAGTGGTAGCGCCTTAACTTAGTAATCATAAGTCCTAGGTTCGAGTCCCGGTCGGGGTAAAAAATGATTCATGTTTTCACATATGTAATGTGCTTATTTGATAATTTCATGGCCCGAATGAGATTGGGAATTGAATTAAATGCTAAAATGAAGCCACGAGTGAGGTTGGGGAATCTGTAATATGAACATAGTGGCATTCAGTTAGAATGCGTTCATTCCTAAGTATAGCAGATATAAGCTATAAGGTTGGATTCCTTTTAACCTTCTGTGGTGTAGTGGTAGTGCCTTGACTTAGTAATCATAAGTCCTAGGTTCGAGTCCCGGTCGGGGTAAAAAATGATTCATGTTTTCACATATGTAATGTGCTTATTTGATAATTTCATGGCCCGAATGAGATTGGGAATTGAATTAAATGCTAAAATGAAGCCACGAGTGAGGTTAGGGAATCTGTAATATGAACATAGTGGCATTCAGTTAGAATGCGTTCATTCCTAAGTATAGCAGATATAAGCTATAAGGTTGGATTCCTTTTAACCTTCTGTGGTGTAGTGGTAGCGCCTTGACTTAGTAATCATAAGTCCTAGGTTCGAGTCCCGGTCGGGGTAAAAATGATTCATGTTTTCACATATGTAATGTGCTTATTTGATAATTTCATGGCCCGAATGAGATTGGGAATTGAATTAAATGCTAAAATGAAGCCACGAGTGAGGTTGGGGAATCTGTAATATGAACATAGTGGCATTCAGTTAGAACGCGTTCATTCCTAAGTATAGCAGATATAAGCTATAAGGTTGGATTCCTTTTAACCTTCTGTGGTGTAGTGGTAGCGCCTTGACTTAGTAATCATAAGTCCTAGGTTCGAGTCCCGGTCGGGGTAAAAAATGATTCATGTTTTCACATATGTAATGTGCTTATTTGATAATTTCATGGCCCGAATGAGATTGGGAATTGAATTAAATGCTAAAATGAAGCCACGAGTGAGGTTGGGGAATCTGTAATATGAACATAGTGGCATTCAGTTAGAATGCGTTCATTCCTAAGTATAGCAGATATAAGCTATAAGGTTGGATTCCTTTTAACCTTCTGTGGTGTAGTGGTAGCGCCTTGACTTAGTAATCATAAGTCCTAGGTTCGAGTCCCGGTCGGGGTAAAAAATGATTCATGTTTTCACATATGTAATGTGCTTATTTGATAATTTCATGGCCCGAATGAGATTGGGAATTGAATTAAATGCTAAAATGAAGCCACGAGTGAGGTTGGGGAATCTGTAATATGAACATAGTGGCATTCAGTTAGAATGCGTTCATTCCTAAGTATAGCAGATATAAGCTATAAGGTTGGATTCCTTTTAACCTTCTGTGGTGTAGTGGTAGCGCCTTGACTTTGTAATCATAAGTCTTAGGTTCGAGTCCCGGTCGGGGTAAAAAATGATTCATGTTTTCACATATGTAATGTGCTTATTTGATAATTTCATGGCCCGAATGAGATTGGGAATTGAATTAAATGCTAAAATGAAGCCACGAGTGAGGTTGGGGAATCTGTAATATGAACATAGTGGCATTCAGTTAGAATGCGTTCATTCCTAAGTATAGCAGATATAAGCTATAAGGTTGGATTCCTTTTAACCTTCTGTGGTGTAGTGGTAGCGCCTTGACTTAGTAATCATAAGTCCTAGGTTCGAGTCCCGGTCGGGGTAAAAATTGATTCATGTTTTCACATATGTAATGTGCTTATTTGATAATTTCATGGCCCGAATGAGATTGGGAATTGAATTAAATGCTAAAATGAAGCCACGAGTGAGGTTGGGGAATCTGTAATATGAACATAGTGGCATTCAGTTAGAATGCGTTCATTCCTAAGTATAGCAGATACAAGCTATAAGGTTGGATTCCTTTTAACCTTCTGTGGTGTAGTGGTAGCGCCTTGACTTAGTAATCATAAGTCCTAGGTTCGAGTCCCGGTCGGGGTAAAAAATGATTCATGTTTTCACATATGTAATGTGCTTATTTGATAATTTCATGGCCCGAATGAGATTGGGAATTGAATTAAATCCTAAAATGAAGCCACGAGTGAGGTTGGGGAATCTGTAATATGATCATAGTGGCATTCAGTTAGAATGCGTTCATTCCTAAGTATAGCAGATATAAGCTATAAGGTTGGATTCCTTTTAACCTTCTGTGGTGTAGTGGTAGCGCCTTGACTTAGTAACCATAAGTCCTAGGTTCGAGTCCCGGTCGGGGTAAAAAATGATTCATGTTTTCACATATGTAATGTGCTTATTTGATAATTTCATGGCCCGAATGAGATTGGGAATTGAATTAAATGCTAAAATGAAGCCACGAGTGAGGTTGGGGAATCTGTAATATGAACATAGTGGCATTCAGTTAGAATGCGTTCATTCCTAAGTATAGCAGATATAAGCTATAACGTTGGATTCCTTTTAACCTTCTGTGGTGTAGTGGTAGCGCCTTGACTTAGTAATCATAAGTCCTAGGTTCGAGTCCCGGTCGGGGTAAAAAATGATCCATGTTTTCACATATGTAATGTGCTTATTTGATAATTTCATGGCCCGAATGAGATTGGGAATTGAATTAAATGCTAAAATGAAGCCACGAGTGAGGTTGGGGAATCTGTAATATGAACATAGTGGCATTCAGTTAGAATGCGTTCATTCCTAAGTATAGCAGATATAAGCTATAAGGTTGGATTCCTTTTAACCTTCTGTGGTGTAGTGGTAGCGCCTTGACTTAGTAATCATAAGTCCTAGGTTCGAGTCCCGGTCGGGGTAAAAAATGATTCATGTTTTCACATATGTAATGTGCTTATTTGATAATTTCATGGCCCGAATGAGATTGGGAATTGAATTAAATGCTAAAATGAAGCCACGAGTGAGGTTGGGGAATTTGTAATATGAACATAGTGGCATTCAGTTAGAATGCGTTCATTCCTAAGTATAGCAGATATAAGCTATAAGGTTGGATTCCTTTTAACCTTCTGTGGTGTAGTGGTAGTGCCTTGACTTAGTAATCATAAGTCCTAGGTTCGAGTCCCGGTCGGGGTAAAAAATGATTCATGTTTTCACATATGTAATGTGCTTATTTGATAATTTCATGGCCCGAATGAGATTGGGAATTGAATTAAATGCTAAAATGAAGCCACGAGTGAGGTTGGGGAATCTGTAATTTGAACATAGTGGCATTCAGTTAGAATGCGTTCATTCCTAAGTATAGCAGATATAAGCTATAAAGTTGGATTCCTTTTAACCTTCTGTGGTGTAGTGGTAGCGCCTTGACTTAGTAATCATAAGTCCTAGGTTCGAGTCCCGGTCGGGCTAAAAAAATGATTCATATATATATATATATATATATATATATATATATATATATATATATATATATATATATATATATATATATATATATTCCGTGTTGTTCTGGTAATGTAAAAGAAATACAACAGAGTGATAGAGAGTTATTATTCTCCAGTATATATATAAATATATATATATATATATATATATATATATATATATATATATATATATAATTACTAAGTCAAGGCGCTACTAACTACACACAACAAAAGTTTAAAAGGAATCCAACCTTATAGCTTATATCTGCTATACTTAGGAATGAACGCATTCTATCTGAATGCCACTATGTTCATATTACAGATTCCCTAACCTCACTCGTGGCTTCATTTTCGCATTTAATTCAGTTCTCAATCTTTTGGGCTATACAATAATCAACTAAGCACATTACATATGTGAAAACATGAATCATTTTTTTACCCCTACCGGGACTTGAACCTACGACTTATAATTACTAATTCAAGGCACCACCAACTACACACCACAGAATTCTAAGAGAGCATCTTCATTTATATAGCTTAGAGATAGCCACAGATAGATAGACGCATATAGATAAACTTACATACATACATACATACATACATACATACATACATACATACATACATACATACATACATACATACATACATACATACATACATACATACATACATACATACATACATGCTTACATACATGCATACATACATACATACATACATACATACATACATACATACATACATACATACATACATACATACATACATACATACATACATGCATACATACACACACACAGACATACAGACATACATACATACATACATACATACATACATACATACATACATACATACATACATACATACATACATACATACATACATACATACATACATACATACATACATACATACATACATACATACATACATACATACATACATACATACATACATACATACATACATACATACATACATACATACATACATACGAAACATATCTCTCTTCACTTGGAATCCTTCAACTTTTTGTCAGTGAGGCAACATGGCTTCAGAGAAGGTAGCTCAACAGTAACAAACTTATTAGAATTTTATGATGAGGTAAGCCGAATCTTAAAGGAGAGAGAGGGCTGGACAGATTGCATACTCCTAGACTTCCAGAAAGCGTTTGACACTGTTCCACATGGGAGACTTATTAGGAAGCTGCAAGCAATGGCTAGAATATGTGGAAATGTCTTGGAATGGATAAAAACTTACTTAGAAGGAATGGAACAGAGGGTCAGAGTAAGACACTCAGTGTCTGAATGGAGAAGAGTTAGTAGAGGACTTCCACAGGGTTCAGTTTTAGGGCCACTTTTGTTCCTTGTATATATAAATGACCTACCAGAGTCTGTAAATTCAGTCATCAATATGTTTGCAGATGATGCGAAGATTGTAAAGAAAGTAGGAAACGAGAACAATGGTAGAGAACTTCAGGAAGATCTAAATAGTCTGCATGAGTGATCAGGAAAGTGGTTAATGAAATTCAATACTTCAAAATGTAAGGGAATGATAATGGGTACAAGTGCAAGAAGGCCCAACCTTGACTACTCGGTGGCTGGAGTACAACTTCAAGAGACAAAATGAGAGAGATCTAAGAGTAAACATACTGGCAGATTTGTCTCCAGAAATACATATAAATGGCATAGTAAGGGCAGCTTATGCATTCTTATCAAATGTAAGGGTAGCCTTCAGGCACATGGACAAGGAAATGTTCAGAAATATTTATGTAACCTATGTGAGGCCAAAACTCGAATATGCAACCCCCTTTAGGAATCCACACTTGAAAAAGCACATAGCTAAGCTTAAAAAGTTTAAAGACATGCCACGAAACTGGTGCCAGAAATGCGTAATCGCAGTTATGATGAGAGGCTGAGGGAATTAGACTTACCATCACTCGAAGCTAGAAGATAGAGGGGGGATATGGTGATAGTCTAGAAATTCCTTCATGGCTATGATAGAGTGGCGAGGGATCGATATTTTGATATGGCTGGCTCTAGAACTAGAGGTCATAGTTTGAAGCTTCGTAAGAAAACTTCTTTGCAGGATGTAAGGAAATACTTTTTCAGTATAAGAGTAGTTGATAATTGGAATTGGCTAAACGAGGAGGTAGTTAATGCTATCTCAATCCATAATTTTAAGGACAGGTATGATAAGTGTCACTAAGTACAAAATGGAACCGATAAGGAGTCGGGAAGATACGAACCTTGGGCTCTTTCCCGTAAACACATTTAGGTAATCACAATTTGGTAATCACATACATACATACATACATACATACATACATACATACATACATACATACATACATATATACATACATACATACATACTTTTTGTCAGTGAGACAACATGGCTTCAGAGAAGGTAGATCAACAGTAACAAACTTATTAGAATTTTATGATGAGGTAAGCCGAATATGACAGGAAAGAGAGGGCTGGGCAGACTGCAAATTCCTAGACTTCCAGAAAGCATTTGACTCTGTTTCACACGGGAGACTTATTAGGAAGCTGCAAGCAATGGCTAGAATAGGTGGAAATATCTTGGAATGGATAAAAACTTACTTAGAAGGAAGGGAACAGAGGGTTAGAGTAAGACACTCTCTGTCTGAATGGAGAAGATTTAGTAGTGGAGTTCCACAGGGTTCAGTTTTAGAGCCACTTTTGTTCCTTGTATATGTAAATGACCTACCAGAGTCTATAAATTCATTCATGAATATGTTTGCAGATGATTCAAAGATTGTGAAGAAAGTAAGAAACGAGAACTATGGTAGAGAATTTCAGGAAAACTTTATTTCCATTTCAATACAATGGGTATTCGTCAGCCAGGGCAAGCCCCAACCCCCCACTGTGGTGTCCAACCACAGCAGTTCCTGCCAGTAAACAGCTTAAACTCTTGGTCTTGGATGGGAACCGATCTTTCGACCTCGTGAATGCAAAGCCAGCGCGTTACCACTGTACTAGCCAGCAGGAAGACCTAAATAGTCTGCAAGAGTGGTCAGAAAAGTGGCTAATGAAATTCAGTACTTCAAAATGTAAGGTAATGAGAATGGGTATTAATGCAAGAGGCCCCAAGCTTGACTACTCAGTGGCAGGAGTACAACTTCAAGAGACAGAAAATGAGAGAGACCTAGGAATAAACATACTGGTAGATTTGTCTCCAGAAATGCATATAAATGGCATAGTAAGGGCAGCATATGCTTTCTTATCAAATGAAAGGGTAGCCTTCAGGCACATGGACAAGGAAATGTTCAGAAATATTTATGTAACCTATGTAAGGCCAAAACTCGAATATGCAACCCCCTTTTGGAATCCGCACTTGAAAAAGCACATAGCTAAGCTTGAAAAAGTTCAAAGACATGCCACGAAACTGGTGCCAGAAATACGTAATCTCAGTTATGATGAGAGGCTGAGGGAATTAGACTTACCATCACTCGAAGCTAGAAGATAGAGGGGGGATATGGTGACAGTCTAGAAATTCCTTCATGGCTATGATAGAGTGGATAGGGATCGATATTTTGATATGGCAGGCTCTAGAACTAGAGGTCATAGTTTGAAGCTTCGTAAGAAAACTTCTTTGCAGGATGCAAGGAAATACTTTTTCAGTGTAGGAATAGTTGATAATTGGAATTGACTAAGCGAGGAGTTAGTTAATGCTAACTCAATACATAATTTTAAGGACAGGTATGATAAGTATCACTAAGTACAAAATGGAACCGACCAGGAGACGGGAAGATACGAGTTTTGGGCTCTTTCCCGTAAGCACAAATAGGTAATCACAATTAGGTAATCACATACGTACATACATACATACATGCATATATACATACATACATACATACATACACTCAGGGAATTCATAGATATATATCATGCATTCATATATACATACGTGCATATGCAGATAGTTAGGTAGAATAATTGGTTAAGTAGTTAAAAACATAATCATATAGATGTATAGTTATTCTTATTTTCAGATAGATAGATAGATAGATAGATATTGAATTTTTGATCATGTGATTATTAGAGCATATTTGATATGACTGAGTTATGCTATACAAATGAAATATACATATTTTTACTACTTGATTAAGTAATTAGCTAATATAGTTATTCATCTATCTATCTGTCTAGAAGTAAATCTATTTATTTAACAACTTTTCTATCTTTTTGTATTACATGATGCAAAGGTAATATTAATTTTGTGTACTGTTTTTATTATTTTAATTATTACTACTATTATTATTATTTTTTTTTTATTATTATTATTATTATTATTATTATTATTATTATTATTATTATTATTATTATTATTATTATTATTATTATTATTAGTATTAGTATTAGTATTAGTATTATTATTATTATTATTATTATTATTATTATTATTATTATTATTATTATTATTATTATTATTATTATTATTATAATTATTATTATTGTTATTATTGTTTTTATTATTATTATTATTATTATTATTATTATTATTATTATTATTATTATTATTATTATTATTATTATATATTGTTATTATTATTATTACTATTATTATTTTTATTATTATTATTATTATTATTATTATTATTATTATTATTATTATTATTATTATTTTTATTATTATTATTATTATCATTATTATTATTATAAACTGAAGGGCAAGAACGGACCAAGCAAACATCGTAGAACATATTTAATTAATCTCCTTATAATACATCACAACACAACGTTTCAAACATCCACTGTCAATATCCACTCCTCTGCCTTTGTCTGGTTTGCAAATTATGATATTTTTGTCTTGTCTCATAATTTGCAAACCAGATAAAGGCAGAGGAGTGGTTATTTTAAACAAGGAGGACTATTTGAATAAAATGAGTGACATTTTGAATGATACTGCAACATTTGAGAGAATCACTAATGTAAATGCAATGAAAAATAATTTGTTACTGGAGGATAAACTTAACAGGTTTTTAAAACAAATATATCAAAAGAAATGCATATCAGATGAGGAGTACAGATCAATATATGCATCAGGCTCCAATCCAGGAATTATGTATGGATTACCAAAACTGCACAAAGTGAATATTCCCCTCCGTCCTGTACTCTCATCATTCAAGACTTTTAATTATAATTTATCAAAATTTCTCGTACCTCATCTAGAACATCTCACTGTGAACAATTACTCATTGTCGAATTCATTTGAATTTTTCAATGACGTAAAAGACTTAAGATTAGATGACAATGCATTCATTGTTAGCCTTGACATCACGCGTCTCTACACTAATGTACCTATTAGTGAAGCTGTAGACGTCGCTACCAATCTGATGTATGAGAACGACAATAGTTTTCGGGGCATGGACCGTTTGTTGTTCAAGAAAATGCTGAATTTAGCCGTGGGAGACTCATACTTCTTGTTCAACGACATTTACTACAAACAAACTAACGGATTGGCAATGGGATGTCCATTATCTGCTACATTATCTAACATATTTTTATGTTTTCATGAAACATCCTGGTTAAATGATTGTCCTGAAGAGTTCAAACCTACTTTTTATAAAAGATACGTTGATGATACGTTTGTCATCTTTAGAAAACAAGAACATGCCCAAAAGTTTTTTAACTATATGAACGACAAACATACTAAAATAAAGTTTACAATGGAGGTTGAGAATGATAATAAAATATCGTTTCTAGATATGCTAATTATGAGACAAAATAACAAATTAGATATAAGCATTTACAGAAAACCATCATTTTCTGGACTTGGCGTAAATTTCATAAGCTGTTGATACGAAAATTTTAAACATAATTCATTTTGTACATTGTTATATAGAGCATATAGATTATCTTCCACTTATATTAATTTTCACAATGAAATAGATTTCCTACTTGGTTTCTTTGTTGCAAATGGATATCCACCCAACATATTCTATAAACATCTTAGAAATTTTCTTAATAAGATTTTCTGCCCCAAACTTGTAAAATAGGGTCCTAAAAAGATGCAGATGTATATAATATTGCCCTACTTTAATGATAATTTAAACCATTACCTAAAAAAGCAATTAACTACAATATTTTACAGATACTACCCTCATATTAAACCATTCATTTTATTTTATAACAACCATAAACTTAAAAATTATGTAATCCATAAGGACGAGTTACCTGACTCGCTTTGTTCGATGGTAGTTTATCAATTTAACTGCCCCAAATGCCAACTAGCATATGTTGGCTCAACTAAGAAATGTGTATTGGTTAGATACCACGAACACCACGGGTCATCTTGTCGTACTGGAAAACCATTGTCAGCTCCAGTAAACTCAAGCATTCGAGAACACTGTTCTAATATCTGTAAGTGCAATTTCAGTATAAATAATTTCAAAATTATATACAG
Source organism: Halocaridina rubra (assembly GCA_037179515.1). NCBI lineage: Eukaryota > Metazoa > Arthropoda > Malacostraca > Decapoda > Atyidae > Halocaridina > Halocaridina rubra. Next base: position 10,905 of record JAXCGZ010004954.1, on the reverse strand, counting down.
AGGAAAAAGCGAAAATGAAATCAGGATTGCAGAGTCATTATTTATTTCAAAATCTAATCCTAAATTAAACAAAGATGGCTCATGTTGCCCTCTCAGACTTTTGTAAAACAAATTTTATTAGTGTGAAAGTGTTTCATTTTAATTCTACATACATTTAGATATATGTAAATTTCATTAATTTGTGTGAATGTCCTGTATATATATATTTAACTTTTTTGCAACTATAATTGTGTTTAATTAGAGTAACTGCTCAAGTATATATTCTTTTTCACTCTTTCATAGGTACATGATTATGAACACAGTGGATGTTTGAAACGTTGTGTTGTGATGTATTATAAGGAGATTAATTAAATATGTTCTACGATGTTTGCTTGGACCGTTCGTGCCCTTCGGTTTATTATAAGACTAAGATTTCCCAGAGACAAACGGATATCAGATATTATTATTATTATTATTATTATTATTATTATTATTATTATTATTATTATTATTATTATTATTATTATTATTATTATTATTATTATTATTATTATTATTATTATTATTAATATTATCATTATTATCATTATTATTATTATTATTATCATTATTATTATTATTATTATTATTATTATTATTATTATTATTATCATTATTATTATTATTGTTATTATTAATTACTATTATTATTACTATCATCTTCATCAAATAGTAGTAGTAGTAGTAGTAGTAGTAGTAGTAGTAGTAGTAGTAGTAGTAGTAGTAGTAGTAGTAGTAGTAGTAGTAGTAGTAGTAGTAAAATTAGTAGCAGTGGTAGTAGAATCTGAATATAATTTAATATTAAAACGTTAATAAAAACAAAAACGAAATTAATAAATAATAGATAAAAAGAAAACTATTAAATGCAAGTAAAAGGTATGTAGACCAACTGGCAACAGTAACGTTACCTGGGTGTGCAATGCAAGTGATTACTCTTTACCCAGCAATAACAAGTAACCTACTTATATTTTGACATTAATTTCTTCAGACCATGAGAGAGAGAGAGAGAGAGAGAGAGAGAGAGAGAGAGAGAGAGAGAGAGAGAGAGAGAGAGAGAGAGAGAGAGAGAGGCAGTAGTAGTAGTAGTAGTAGTAGTAGTAGTAGTAGTAGTAGTAGTAGTAGTAGTAGTAGTTGTAGTAGTTGCTGCTGATGTTGTTGTTGACAGCACGACGCTGTCATTACCTTTCGTGACTTTGACCTTATTAAATATTATTATTTCTCCCGGAAAAACGCTCGAAAAACTAATTACTTTGAAACTACTATATATATGCTTATCTCAGTTCCTTCTATATAAACTAGTATATATACTTGGTGACTTTAATGATGACATGCTCTCAGCAGATAACAAAATTAATAGGGTGATCAACACTGTGAAGTTAACACAAATAGTGAGAAATCCGACCCGTATAACCCCTAATTCTAGGACTCTGATAGATCTGATAATTACAAATTGAGTGGAAAGGATGCTTTATTGGGACGTATTTCCCTGCCCAATTGCAGATCATGAGCTCAATATTGCTATGCTAGATATAAACAAGACCAAAAAGAGACATCATTTCAAGACAATCTGGTGCCTTAAAAATGACTCCCCTCATATCGTTTGTGGAACATTAATCAACAACTGAAATATACTTAATGGTATTCTAAACACAGATGACGTTGATTTGCAGGTTGAAATTCTAACAAAAGTCTTTCACTAATGCCTAGATAATTGCGCACCCACTGTAACAAGAAAAATAACCCGCCCCTCAGCCCCTTGGATAACTAATGACATGAATGAGGTAATGCACATCAGTAATAAAATACAAAAAGAGATAATAATGACTAGATATGATATGACTCTCCGTGACCGTTATAAAGCAGAAAAGAAATGTGTCACATACCCCAATGATAAAAGTAGAAAAATATTCAAAAAAAAAAAAATTATTACTCTCAACATGATACAGCAGCAACTGGAAAGTGTTAAGCAGCATGATGCCCAATGGAAAGATTGCCTGGGACGGTTATGAATATATTACTGAGTTGAAAGACAAAACGGAAAATATTAATAACTATTTTGCAAATGTTGGCAAAAATTCATATAATTAAAAGCAAGAAAGCATCAACTCAGTGAACAAGAACAAATACTAAAATTACTATTTTCCAATGTAAGCATCAAAGATTACTTCAAGACTAATCCTGTTGTTTGTGCTACCATAATCCTTACGAAAAAAATCCTAAAAAACTCTGGTTCCTATGGTCCAGATGGTATACCCTTTCAATTCATCAAAGATGCTCAACCGGTGATTATATTTTATATCACAATACTTGTAAACACCTCCATTGTTACTAGAAGGTTTTCTAATTCTAGGAAAAAAATCGCATGTAATTCCTCTACATAAAAAGGGACATAGAGAAGATGTGACAAACTATCATCTTATTTCTCTGGTACTTATTTCCTCTAAAATATTAGAAAAACAAAATTCTAACCAGTTAATATCGTTTTTAGAGACAAGCATACTATTCTCTGAAAACCAGCATGGTTTCATATAAAAACTCTCTACGGAAACCGCACTGCTCAGAATTACTAATGAAATTCACGATAATATAGATAAAAAAAAAAACTCTCTGCTTCTATAATTAGACTTATCAATAGTCTTTGACAGTGTAAACCATGAAATTCTTATCAATAAATGTACTAACATAAATATTGACCCGACCTGGTATAGTGAGTTTCTGTGCAGTTGCAGACAGTCAATCCACAACATTATCTCTACTCCAAAAATGTATCATGTGGTGTTCTCCAGGGATTAGTCCTTAGTCCTGTCATCTTCTCCATTTACATAAATGATCTATCTAATATCATACCGGACTGTTTAGTTGTACAGTATGCAGATGACGCTCAGCTACTCATTGTTAGTGATATTAATAAACTCCTAGAGCTAACTTTAAGAGCAGAAAACACTGTCAAAAATTAAAACTTATTTTCATAACATCCAGTTTTCAATTAACGAAAGTAAAATGCAATGCATGTTTATTGATTCAAGGTACCACATAGCATGAATTCCAGAAAACACAACAATTAATTTTTGTTGCAGTATCATCTCACCTAGCAAAATTGTCAAAAATCTAGGAATTCGCTTAGAAAACTACATGTTGTTTGATTTCTATATAGATGAAGTTTGCAAAAAGGTAACAGAAACTCCTATATACCTATCACATATGAAAGACAATTTTGAGACTACCACTCGAATAATGGTTGTTCAGTCCCTAGCCCTCAGTCATATTAATTATTGCACAACGACATGGTGAGCTACTAGTAAAATTTGGATAATTAGATTACAGAAGCTTATAAATTTTTCACCTCTAGTTGCCCTGGGAGGAAGAAGAAAATATGACCACATCACACTGGTTCCCTAAAAACTTGGGTGGTGGCGGGCAGAAAACAAGATCGCCTTCGCTATTTACGTTTTTGTATGCAAAATTTTCAGCCATCACTCTCCAAACTCGCTATTTGATTTCAAAACAGTCAGGGATATAAGGGGAACCAACACAAGACAGAGTAATGAGCTCTTTATTCAGAGAACAAATACGGATGTAGGTTTAAAGATGATTTCTGTTACATGGCCAACACTCTGGAATAATATATTCCAGAATATAAATATTCATCCGCCTCCACAGCTTTCAAAGTTAAACTATGCAGTTTTCTTTTGGACAAATAAAGCTTCTGTTCACACACTAATAAAACTTAATGATTGTATGTAATTTCCTTTAATGCTAACTATTTTATATGCAAATTTATATCACTATTCTTTCAGCCTGTCCATTTCTTATTGTGTATCATTACCTCATTTGTCTTCTCCTAAACCATTTACTTTTTATTCGTCTTTTTGTTGTCTTCGTGCCCTGGCCTTTATTGATGAGGGCAATTTTCTTGCCAGTCCCAAAGTCACACTCATAAAAATGCACTAATTATTATTAGGAGTACAAAAATGGTGATGACGCCTATAGTAAAGGTCACTTTTACTCATAACCATCCTGTATTAACTTTATATTAAGGTCTTTGATTTTTTAAACTTAAGTATTGAGTGTCATTTTTGCTACTTTATTATTAATATTATCATTACCATTTGTATTATTATTATTATTATTATATATTTTAATTGGAGTTGCTGTTGATTTTCAATGTAAGCTTTATCTCTGTTCACTTGTGAGTGTAACGGTTATATATTAAGTGTACAGTATTACTATCCTATCGAACCATACTTATACATATGCATGCCCAATTACATAATATCTCTATTTCAGGTATCTTCATGTGCAGATTATTACTAATGTTCTACTTTAGTATCATTATTATTATTATTATTATTATTATTATTATTATTATTATTATTATTATTATTATTATTATTATTATTATTGTTATTATTATTATTATTATTATTATTATTATTATTATTATTATTATTATTATTATTATTATTATTATTATTACCAAGTAAGTAGTAGTAGTAGTAATAATGATAATAATAATAGTAGTAGTAGTAGTAGTAGTAGTAGTAGTAGTAGTAGTAGTAGTAGTAGTAGAATCTGAACATAATTCAATATTACAACCAATTTTTATAAAACAAGAAGGAAATTAATAAATAATAGATAAAAAGAAAACTATGAAACGCAAATAAAAGGTATGTAGACCAACTGGCAACAGTAACATTGCCTGGGTGTGCAAAACAAGCGAGTACTCCTTACTCAGCAACAACAGGTAACCTATTTATATTTTGATAAATTTTCTTCAGACTATGAGAGAGAGAGAGAGAGAGAGAGAGAGAGAGAGAGAGAGAGAGAGAGAGAGAGAGAGAGAGAGAGAGAGAGAGAGAGAGAGAGTCAAAGTCAAAATTCTTTGTTCCATCAATAATAATGGTTATTACATAATAGGTACAATACAATAGTTATATAAACGTAATTATAAACATATTATTAAGAGGATATTACATTAATGTCATAGATAAAAGGACTATATACAATGTCCCCGCCATCACATAACATACAAATGTAATAATAATGACAAAATATAAAAAGATAAGACAAAGCTTAGCCCTTGAATAAAATTTCATGAGGTTGTTTTTCAAAGAGGACATCGACTAACATCGCACAAGATAAAGCTTAATCCCTCAATAGAAGTTTCATAAGGTGGCCTTTGAGAGGGGATATTGTCTGACTGCATCTTATGTTTTGTGGTAGCTGATTCCATAGTTTAGGTCCAATAACATTTAATGCTCTAGCTCCTGTATCAGTGTTTGTTCTTGGGACATATAGGGTGTCCAGACTTCTAGTGTTGAATCTTTCCCCTCGAATCTGAGCTACAGCTGGCAAAGTGAAGAGCAAGCCGGGAATAAACTTGTGATGAATTTTGAAGATTAAAAGGCACATTTCATAAATGTATTTCTCATCCATACGGAGCCATTTTAATTTATCATATATTGGGGTGACATGGTCATGTTTGCGAGCGCCCCCTACAGCAACCTTAGCAGCGAAATTCTGCGTTTTACTTACTCTGCCCATTTGTGTCTTATTAGTTGAGCCCCAAACTCTCAAGCAGTAGATTGAGATACTAAGTACCAAGGACTGCACCACCATGACTCGACATCCAAAGTTGAACCTATCACTTACACGGTTAATAAAGAGAAGTGCACCTGTAAAATTTTTCTGCAATTCATCGATATGAACACTGAAAGTTAAAAAGTTGTCCATATGTACTCCAAGGTTTTTGACACTTTGTGATGGAACGAGTGTGACATCGCCAAGTCTTAAATTGATGTTATTTGGAATACGGGATATGTAATGCCTTGAGCCAAAGAAAATGAGTTGAGTTTTGCTCTCGTTTAAAAGGAGCCCATTCTTATTG
>JAXCGZ010004953.1:0-20000 GCA_037179515.1 Halocaridina rubra | reverse complement strand
CGGTGTCACTCTCAAAAAAAAAAAAAAAAAAATATATATATATATATATATATATATATATATATATATATATATATATATATATATATATATATATATACAGTGTTCCCCCCATACCGCGGTAGTTCGGTTCCGGGGCCCGGCGGGAACCAGGAAATCCGCGGAGTAGGATCAGCCTATATGTACATAGATATTTTAATATATTTTTACGTTTACACTGTATAAACCCTCCCTGTACTATTAACAAACCACCCTTTACTTCATAAATAACAGCATGTAACGTAAATTTATATGAAAGTGACAGAAAAAATTACAGTGAATGAAGTGGTTATTACATGACATACTCATTTACAATTATTTTTAAGTTTACGTACTGTATAAACCCTCCCTGCGCTGTTAAAAAAACATGAACTATCCCACGTAGGTGAGAGCTACTGGAAATATAAATATATATGCTAGCTCACGTAGCCATCGGACCCTACATATATCGCATGATGCAATACTGTGAGTTATACTGTACGTACGTATATCTATCTTTATGTTTTTTTTACTATTTTTTCCTGTTTTATTATTGTTAGGCTAAGAAATACTTGTTTTATCAATAAAATAATGAAAATTTTAATATTCACTAGCTCACGTAGGTGAGAGCCTTTGCGTTTTCCAAAACACTGATACCGGTATCGTATCTTACGTGGTGCAAGACCGTTTACTATATTTTACTGTTTTATTATTCTTAGGCTAAGAAATACGTTTTTTTTTATCAACAAAATCATGAAACTACTGGAAATATAAATATATATGCTAGCTCACATAGCTGCGACCCCAATACATTGTACGCTATCGAACACTATTTCGCATGATGCAATACTGTGAGTAATACTGTACGTACGTATATCATTCAGTTATTAGTACAATGTATATTAATTTAAAATTCATTTACTTATTTGATGATTGTACAAAATCTATTGTAATTATTCAATGTAATTTGGACCAAATATTCCTTTTGTAAAGATTATACTTTTCAAAAGAGGTGGTCAATAAACATATCTATCTATCTATCTAAATTTATGTTTTTTACTATTTTTTACTGTTTTATTATTCGTAGGCTGGGAAATAAATCTTTTTATCAATTAGATAATGAAATATGTTTTTTTCAATAAAAAAAATGAAAATACTGAAATTTTTTTTTTAATATTTTAATATTTTTGCATATACACCTTGTTCCTTTTATACGCGATTTTTTTATCCACGAAATTGCAATAACGCCCCCCCAAAAATAATAGCAAAAAACTCGGAATTCGCGAATAACCCCCCCCCCCTTTTTTTTTTTTTTTTTTTTACACCAGGATGGACCAAAAAATTATAAAATCAAACAGCCTTTATCAGGCTGTAGAGCGAAACAGATGGAGAGTGTAATGACCTGTCAGATGTGAAGGGATTATAAAAGATGTGTAATGAATATCCAGCTCTCTGCTGGGTGTTAATATACCTCTGCATTACTCTCATGATGTCGATTCCAAAAATTCTCCTTAGATCTTCTTATTATTATTATTATTATTATTATTATTATTATTATTATTTTTAACAATAATTTTCCTTTGATGATGATTGTGGAGATTATTACTATTATTATTATTATTATTAGCATCATTATTATTACGAATTTGTAATTAAACCATTATTTTTACAATAAATAATGTAGTTTTGGTTGACTGAACAAGAGTTAATTAAAGATGTCTCTCTCTCTCTCTCTCTCTCTCTCTCTCTCTCTCTCTCTCTCTCTCGTTTCATTTCACTTACATTATATAAAATATATTTATATTAAAAGAAGAATAGTCTTACAAACAACGCATACATCAGTTACTTTACAAACTGATGAGTCGTTTGGGGCAGCAAATGAAATATAATGATGCACTTTTAATAAAAACGTTATTGAGTTAAAAGACCGTTAAATTAATTTCCTTTCCACGAATCCTTTATAATGTCTCTCTTAAACAGGAATTAGGTAGAAATTGTTCATCTTATTATGTAAATACAATTATTGCTTTAGTCTTAATCACGTTCATTACAGTGCTCATTTTAAAGGTAATAAACCTAAGTTTTAATTCGTTTTTTTGTAAAGAAATATGAGAGAGAGAGAGAGAGAGAGAGAGAGAGAGAGAGAGAGAGAGAGAGAGAGAGAGAGAGAGAGAGAGAGAGAGAGAGAGAGAGAGAGAGAGAGAGAGAGAGAGAGAGAGAGAGAGAGAGAGAGAGAGAGAGAGAGAGAGAGAGAGAGAGAGAGAGAGAGAGAGAGAGAGAGAGAGAGAGAGAGAGAGAGAGAGAGAGAGAGAGAGAGAGAGAGAGAGAGAGAGAGAGAGAGAGAGAGAAATTGGATACATTTTATTAACAAATTTGTCATTCAGAAACCAGATACAAATTTGAAAATGGAAGGAGGATGCAAAACACGTGTTCTGAAAATATTAAGAACATAAGAATAGGGGACACTGCAACATGCCTACTGGCACACACGAGGCAGCTCCATTTTTTAATGATATTTTCAGCATGTCTAACCTATTCTATTCTACTCTACTTATTTATTCTATTTTTCTTTTTATGATTTTTCTAATAAACACTAACCTATTCGTACCCACCCTACCTCTGTCATATGTCTATCTAATCTACATTTGAAGGTGTCTAAGGTATTGTCATTTATTATCCTACTAGGAATACTCTACAGTATTACCAAGCCAATTTTCACCTATTTCCCTTCTGAACCTAAATTTATCAAGATTAAATCCATTTCCCATTATGAGTTCTGGTTTGATCATGAATTTTTAAAACTTTATTAATATCACCCATGTTAATCCCTTTAAACAATTTATACACCTCAATCATATCTCCCCTAACTCTGTCCCTCTCTAGAGAATGCAGATTAAGTTTTTTTAATCTGTCATATGGTTGATTTAGGCATTGCATAATTAATTTTTTTTCGCTTTTTAGTCTTGCTTTGGTTATTTATAATTCTTATTTTATCTTCATATACATTTGCATATAGAGGCTCGTTCTCCTACATCCTCCTCCTCTTCTACCACATAAGTTACTTGCTCACTGCCACCATGCATGTCCCAGTGTACTGAATAACTGTTGCCCACTGCATAAAAGAGTAAAGTATAGTAATATAAGTTAATTTCTAGCTGTAAAGTGAATATGAATATCTTTTGTATACTCTTAAAAATAGATATAGGGTTTTCTGCTTTGATATGTAGTAATAAAATATGTTTTTTACTTATCTTATATCTTTGGCATGGTGTGTCTATGTAAGGTTTGGAACGTATCTATGCCCTTTATCATTGTTTCCTACGGAAAATAACTCGTTTTTTCACGCGATTTTCCATTTATCCGACATTTCTGAGAACGTATCTAGGCGTTATTCTGAGAACTAGGTGTACCCATAAAATAAAATAATAATTTATCCAAAGAAAAACGCGATACAGTGAGAACGCGAACCAAGAAATGCGAATAACCGGGGGAACACTGTGTGTATATATATATATATATATATATATATATATATATATATATATATATATATATATATATATATATATACAGTGATCCTTGGCTGTATCGCGTTTCTTGGCTCGCGATTTCACTGTACCGCGATTTTTTTTGGCAAATTTTTTTTTGGGGGGGTATATGCAAAAATATTAAAATATTAAAAAAATAAAAATTCTCAGTATTTTCATTTTTTTATTGAAAAAAACATATTTCATTACTTAATTGATAAAAAAAAAAATTTATTTCCCAGCCTACGAATAATAAAACAGTAAAAAATAGTAAAAAACATAAATTTAGATATACGTATGTACAGTATAACTCACAGTATTGCATCATGCGAAATAGTGTCCAATAACGTACAATGTATTGGGGTCGCAGCTACGTGAGCTAGCATATATATATATATATATTTCCAGTAGTTTCATGATTTTATTGATAAAAAAAACGTATTTCTTAGCCTAAGAATAATAAAACCGTAAAAAATAGTAAAAAACATAAGTACTAACAGTATTGCAACATGTAAAATACGATACCGCTATCAGCGTTTTGGACAAAGGCTCATTCAGTCTAACTCACGTGTGCGCCATTCACGTTGTGCTTATTAATACGTTTTGCTTGTGATTTTTTTACTCGCATATTTTAACCTTTGCAATGCCTCCCAAGCATCCTTCATCTTCTAAGGCTTCTTGTAGTGAGCCTAAGCGGCAAAGGAAAATGTTAACCATAACAGATAAGGTAAGTTTACCTATCACGTACATATAAATTTACGTTCATGCTGTTATTTATAAAGTAAAGGGTGGTTTATTAACAGTGCAGGAAGGGTTTATACAGTAAACGTAAAAATAATTGTAAAATACCTATGTACATGAGTATGTCATATAAATTTACGCTTGCATGCTGTTATTTATGAAGTAAAGGGTGGTTTGTTAACAGTACAGGGAGGGTTTATACAGTTTATACGGTGTAAACATAAAAATAAATTAAAATATCTATGTACATATAGGCTGATCCTACTCCACGATTTTCCTGTCTCGCGCCGGGTCCCGGAACAGAACCGTCGCGATAATGGAAGGAACACTGTATATACACAACGCTGGGCCCAATCCACGAACGCCTGTACCTACAAGTAAACCAAACCGCGAACAAAATTTTGAACAAAATTTGACCCCAACCAACGAATAAATTCCAACCCACGAACAAAAATGTGTTGGCCGAGCCACCACATGTCTCATTCGGCCGCTCTTGGCCACCATATGGGTTCCACACGGCCGCTCTCAGTTCTGCATTGGTGCCCGCGCTGTGTCGTTCGTTCGTGATTCTATTGTAGTTCTTGCTTATTTTCCATTGTTTTTCTTTTATTATAGCCTTTATTATGGCTCCAAAGAAAGTTAAAAGTGTTAGTGATATTGGCATCAAACACCCCAGATGCATAACAATGGAAACAAAAAAAGAAATAATTGCAAAACATGAAAATTGGGTGTGTCCGATCTCGCCACGCAATACAACATGCCGAAATCCACCATCTGAACTATATTAAAGAACAAGGAGATCTTAAAGGCGGCTGATGTGGCTAAGGGGGTTAATATATTAACAAAGAAAATGTCACAAATAATAGAGGAGGTAGAAAAATTATTATTGCTGTGGATAAATGAAAAACAGTTGGTTGGCGATAGTATTAGTGAGGCCATAATAAGAGCTAAGGCTTTGCAAATCCACCAAGATTTAGTAGCAACCTCTCCGTCTTCTAGTTGCGCTAAACTGGAGGAATTTAAAGCCAGTAAAAGCTGGTTTGAACACTTTCGTAAATGAACTGGGATTCACAGTGTCATTAGACATGGAGAGGCGGTTAGTTCCGACCAATAAACAGTGAATTCCTACGTAAAGGAATTAGCTAAGTATATCGAGAGTGAAGGTTATATCCCGCAACAAGTGTTTAATAGTGATGAAACAACACTCTTTTGGAAGAAAATGCCCAAAAGAACCTAAATAACCGAAGTGAAGAAATCAATGGCTTACCCTTTTGTGCGCTAATGCTAGTGGGGACTGTCAGATCAAGCCTCTTTTAGATTACCATTCTGAAAATCTGAGTGTTTTAATGACAATAACATACTGAAGGCTAGCCTCCCAGTAATGTGGAGGTCAAATCCAAATGCTAGGGTCACACGAATATTATTCCTAGAGTGGTTGATTGAAGTGTTTGCAACAGCAGTGAAGAAATATCTTGAGGAAAATGATTTGCCTCTTTAAGTGTCTCCTATTAATGGATAATGCTCCTGCCCATCCTCCAGGTGTGGAAGATCTTGCTATACATTACGACTTCATTAAAGTAAAATTTCTGCCTCCCAACACCGCTCCTATCCTCTAGCCCATGGACCAGCAGGTTGTATAAAAAGGGTCTTTTTGCCAGGTGTTTCCAGGTCACCAATGACACGGATTTGACCCTTCGTGATTTCTGGAAATACCACTTTAATATCCTCCACTGCATTGGCCTCATTGAAAAAGTATGGAAGGAGGTCAAAATTGTGAATGAAATTGTGACCACGGGCAAAAGTTTGGACTTGGAGGTCAATGAGGAGGATGTGGAGGAGTTTAAAGGAGGACCACAATGAAGAACTTACCATGGATTAATTAATTTAGTTGCAACGGGAACAGATGAAGATTCTCCTAGAGGAGCAGTCACCAGAGGAAGGGAATGAGTGGGTAAAGGTGTCCAGTTTGAAAGAAATTATTAGTAAGTGGAATGATGTGCAGGCTTTTATTGAGAATCATCACCCAGATAAAACTGTAGGCAATAGAGTAATGAATATGGTAAATGACAATGTGACGAATATTTTTCGAAAAATTTACCAAAGAAGAAAAATACATATTTCTCAGGATCGTTTCCTTGTCCCAGTATGTAAGGAAGCAGCTTCCATTAGAGAAAAGAGAGAGAAAACACCAGAAATACAGACTGTATCAGAAGAGTTCCCTAACGTTTTTATGGAAGGGAACTCTCCTTCCAAAAATTAATTCCCCTCCTCCTCCTCCACCACCACCATCCATGTATTCCAGCAACAATCATCCACAATGGTAAATAAAGTACTGTATTTCTATTATTAGTTATTTTACTTAATTTGTTTATGCTATTTTCCTTTTACAGAGTATATTGCTTATAACCTGTATTATATTTATTGTTTTTCATGACTTAAAAAATTTTAAAATGAATATTTGTAGTGACCTGGAATGGATTAATTGGATTTATATGCTTTTCAATGGGAAAATCAAATCCAACCCACGAACTTTCCAACTCAAGTACACTTTTTCGGAATGGATTAAGGAGTGCGGGTTGGGGTCACCACTGTATATACACAAACTTATATTTGTTGTATGACGAGACTGTCCAAAATATTAAAGGAAAAAAAATTGAGAACATTTTTCGTGAGGGGAGAGAGAAGCTGCCGTCCAGTTCTGCCTTGAAGGAAATTTAGAAGAGTTGCCAGAGGTGAAGCCATCACATCACATTACCTAATTTTTTGTGTAAACTGGGGAAAGCTCTTAGGCCGTTTACCTGATCCTGTGGTTCCATATATTGTTAAAATCAGTATCCTTCCCATTTATATTAACTTGTTAGTTAGTTTGATACACAAAATAATTGAATAAGTAAAAAAAAAAAAATATCCACCTGTCAACAGTACTGAGTTAAGTTGCCAAGTACTACAGCTGTCTAATTTTCTTCATTTTTTTTTTTTTTTTTTGCTTTTCTTTTAGCTTTCTCTTTTACTATTTTGTTTTTATTTTGTATATATATTGAGTTAAATGTAAAGTCTAATCTTGTGATAACATACCTTGGTTAGCAAGTGGGTTTATCAGTTAGGAAGAAAATATAGCAGAAACAGGTGGGTGCCACCTCAGACACAGGTTCGAATTTTTCCTTCAGGTTTGACTTTTGTTTTGTTGCATTTTTTTTTTCTTTTTCTTTTTATCCTTAAATTACCATGGTCAAATTTTTAAGTTAAGATGTGTGTTACCAGAAAAGAGATAAACTGAGTCACTAAATAGCACTTATATGGAGATATAAAAATTCGGTGTGAAGCTTAATTAAAAGTTTTTCTCTTTTTTTTTCCTCTTTCTCGTCTTCTTTCTATATTCTGTGAGAGGGAGAACATAAAAATGACGCCATCTCTGTCCCAAACCTCTCCCATCCATGGGTCGGTAGGAGGGGTAGCCATCAGGAGACTCAAACAGAAAATCAAGAATATAGAGGAAATGGTTATAAGCCTTGATGATAAAATTCAGAATATGGATGGAGAAATGAAAGAGAATGAAACACTCAGAGAGCAAATAAGATCTTTGGAGGAAGCAAATAAAGCACAAGGGCAGGAGAGAAAGGAACTAGAAAAAAGAATAAAAAAGCTGGAAGGGGAAAAGAGTCAACTAGAATCTAGAATTTCTAAACAAGAAGATAAAAACAAACAGCTAAATGACAACCTAAAGGAATTAGATGTTAGTTCACTGCTCTCTTCTGAGAGAGACGAGATTGCTGCTTGGAATGTCCAGATTAAGGAAAACATTGAACAGTTCAGAAAAGAGTTCCAGGAGCTGAATATGGAAAATGATGCCATGAAAACTTCCTTTGCTGATGCACTAAAGGGGAATGTGGCAGTAAAAGAGGCTGTAAAGTTGGTGGCACTGGAAAACATACAAACAGTTGACTATAAAGAGACAGTAATCGAAAAAATGAAAGACGTTGTGATGGAAAGGGCAAACCCACTCATCAGACAGGCACTTGATAAGGAGAAGACAGTGGTAATCTCAGGCATAAGCGAGTCCCAGGAGCCAACATGGCAGGGGAGACTTGAAGAAAATAAAGCTAGGGTTGTAGACCTGATAAGAAAGCTTGGAGTAGTATGTGGTCCTGAGGATATTGTAAACATACACCAACTAGGTAAATATTCGAGGGAAGGAAAGCCGAGACCAACAAAAGTAACCTTTGAGAGAGGGGAAACATGTAGGGAAATATTGTTGAGAAAAAAAAGTCTAAAAGACCTTCAAGAATTCAAAGAAGTGTTCATTAGACAATACAGAACACAGGAAGAGATGGGAAAGATCAAAAACTTGTTGCAAGAGGCAAGAAGGTTAAATGATGAAAGAAATGAAGAAGAGAAGAAAAATTTTCATTACAGAGTTCTTCCAGACAAAGGGGAGATAAAGAAGATAATGACAGAAGATCAGGGGATGGGGCCTCATTAAGATTGTTATACACAAATGCTGATGGATTAGCTGGTAAGGCAGTAGAATTAAAAGATAGGATTCACAACAGTAAGGCAGATATAGTAGCAATTACAGAGACTAAGTTGAGTGAGGACATAAACAGTGTCACAGTTTTTCCTAAGAGTTTCAGAATACTAAGGGTTGAAAGATCTGAGAGGACTGGTGGAGGGATAGCACTGCTCATAAGTGAAAGGATTCAAGTTGAAGAAATAAACTTGGCTATAGAAAGTGAGTTCAGGGAATTTCTTGTTGCTCGCATAAATACTGGGTCAGAGAGCATTATAATAACTGTTGTATACAACCCACCAAGGAACCAAAATAGGCTTGAAGTTTATGAGGAAAGTCATATAGGTACTATTGAAGTCATAAACTCAGTTGTTAACATGGTACGGGAAAAAAAATGTAGGATTTTGATTATGGGAGACTTTAATCATAAAGAGATAGATTGGATAAATCTTGACCCACACAGTGGTGAGGACTCATTTGGGGCAAGATTCCTAGATTGCGTACAAGGGAATTTCCTACACCAACATGTAATGGAACCAACAAGGGCCAGGGGTGGGGATGAGCCATCACTACTTGATCTAGTGTTCACAGATAATGTGTTGGATATTGAAAAAATTGAGTATGACCCACCAATTGGAAAGAGTGACCACTGTGTGTTGTTGATGGAGTATATCATTGAAGATATTCTTCCTGAGAGTAGAGGCACTGAGGACATGAGGAGGAACTATCGGAAAGGAGATTACATCAAAATGAATGAGCTTTTTGCAGTTCTTGACTGGAGAACCTTATTTTACAACAAATCTGTACAAGAAATGTATGACATCTTTTGTGAGAAATATGGGAAGATAGTAGATTGCTGCATACCTGTCACCAAAGTAGGTGTAATTCATGCCAGAGAGAAATGGTTCGATAATGGGTGTAAAAGAGCTAAGGAGTGGAGAGACAAATGCTGGAAAAGGTATAGGAGGAGAAAAAACATAAATGCCTGGCAAACCTACAAAAGAGCAAGAAATGACTACCTAAGTAAAAGGAGAGAGGCAGAGAGAGACTATGAGAGGGACATCACCAGGAAGGCTAAAGAAAATCCCAAGCTTTTCCACAGCTTTATCAGAGGAAAACTGAAGGTAAAAGAACAGGTTTTAAGGCTAAAGAGAGCGGATGGAAGCATCACTGAGACGAATGAAGAGATCTGCAAAGAATTGAACAAGGAGTTTCAGTCAGTATTTACAGTAGAAAATACCCCACCCCCTCAGATTGCAGTGATAGAAGCTCAAGGGCCGGTATTAGAGAACATCAACCTTACAGCCAAAGAGGTATGCAAAGCGCTGATGGATTTAGATGTTCATAAAGCTACAGGTCCCGATGACATATCCCTCATGTGCTTAAAAAATGCGCAAACACAATATCAGTGGCACTAAGTATCATATTTAAGGAGTCACTGGAGTCGGGGGAGATTCCAAGATGCTGGAAACAAGCAAATGTGATACCTATCTTCAAAAAGGGAAGGAGGGATACGGCTCTGAACTATAGACCAGTTTCCTTGACCAGCATAGTTTGCTAAGTTATGGAGAAACTACTAAGGAAACATATCTCTCTTCACTTGGAATCCTTCAACTTTTTGTCAGTGAGGCAACATGGCTTCAGAGAAGGTAGATCAACAGTAACAAACTTATTAGAATTTTATGATGAGGTAAGCCAAATCTTACAGGAAAGAGAGGGCTGGGCAGATTGCATATTCCTAGACTTCCAGAAAGCGTTTGACACTGTTCCACATGGGAGACTTATTAGGAAGCTGCAATCAATGGCTAGAATAGGTGGAAATGTTTTGGAATGGATAAAAACTTACTTAGAAGGAAGGGAACAGAGGGTTAGAGTAAGACACTCAGTGTCTGAATGGAGAAGAGTTAGTAGTGGAGTTCCACAGGGTTCAGTTTTAGGGCCACTTTTGTTCCTTGTATATGTAAATGACCTACCAGAGTCTGTAAATTCATTCATGAATATGTTTGCAGATGATGCAAAGATTGTGAAGAAAGTAAAAAACGAGAACAATGGTAGAGAACTTCAGGAGGATCTAAATAATCTGCATGAGTGGTCAGAAAAGTGGCTAATGAAATTCAATACTTCAAAATGTAAGGTAATGAGAATGGGTACAAGTGCAAGAAGGCCCAAGCTTGACTACTCGGTGGCTGGAGTACAGCTTCAAGAGACAGAAAATGAGAGAGATCTAGGAGTAAACATACTGGCAGATTTGTCTCCAGAAATATATATAAATGGCATAGTAAGGGCAGCATATGCATTCTTATCAAATGTAAGGGTAGCCTTCAGGCACATGGACAAGGAAATGCTCAGAAATATTTATGTAACCTATGTGAGGCCAAAACTCGAATATGCAGCCCCCTTTTGGAATCCGCACTTGAAAAAGCACATAGCTAAGCTTGAAAAAGTTCAAAGACATGCCACGAAACTGGTGCCAGAAATACGCAATCTCAGTTATGATGAGAGGCTGAGGGAATTAGACTTACCATCACTCGAAGCTAGAAGAGTGAGGGGGGGATATGGTGACAGTCTTTAAATTCCTTCATGGTTATGATAGAGTGGATAGGGATCGATATTTTGATATGGCTGGCTCTAGAACTAGAGGTCATAGTTTGAAGCTTCGTAAGAAAACTTCTTCGCAGGATGTAAGGAAATACTTTTTCAGCGTAAGAGCAGTTGATAATTGGAATTGGCTAAGCGAGGAGATAGTTAATGCTATCTCAATCCATAGTTTTAAGGACAGGTATGATAAGTATCACTAAGTATAAAATGGAACCGATGAGGAGACGGGAAGATACGAGCTTTGGGCTCTTTCCCGTAAACACAATTAGGTAATCACACACCACACACACACACACACACACACACACTCTGCATGAGTGGTCAGAAAAGTGGCTAATGAAATTCAATACTTCAAAATGTAAGGTAATGAGAATGGGTACAAGTGCAAGAAGGCCCAAGCTTGACTACTCGGTGGCTGGAGTACAACTTCAAGAGACAGAAAATGAGAGAGATCTAGGAGTAAACATACTGGCAGATTTGTCTCCAGAAATACATATAAATGGCATAGTAAGGGCAGCATATGCATTCTTATCAAATGTAAGGGTAGCTTTCAGGCACATGGACAAGGAAATGTTCAGAAATATTTATGTAACCTATGTGAGGCCAAAACTCGAATATGCAGCCCCCTTTTGGAATCCGCACTTGAAAAAGCATATAGCTAAGCTTGAAAAAGTTCAAAGACATGCCACCAAACTGGTGCCAGAAATACGCAATCTCAGTTATGATGAGAGGCTGAGGGAATTAGACTTACCATCACTCGAAGCTAGAAGAGTGAGGGGGGATATGGTGACAGTCTTTAAATTCCTTCATGGTTATGATAGAGTGGATAGGGATCGATATTTTGATATGGCTGGCTCTAGAACTAGAGGTCATAGTTTGAAGCTTCGTAAGAAAACTTCTTTGCAGGATGTAAGGAAATACTTTTTCAGCGTAAGAGTAGTTGATAATTGGAATTGGCTAAGCGAGGAGGTAGTTAATGCTATCTCAATCCATAGTTTTAAGGACAGGTATGATAAGTATCACTAAGTATAAAATGGAACCGATGAGGAGACGGGAAGATACGAGCTTTGGGCTCTTTCCCGTAAACACAATTAGGTAATCACACACACACACACACACACACACACACACACACACACATTAGGTCCTCGTATAACGTTGTTTCGGCGCCACATCAGAGGCCAATAAATAATTAATAAATTATTAATAAATTAATTTTTCAACCCATCTGGCTGGTGTGGTTAATTCAAACCACAAATACACAGCTAGCAACACTGGTATATTCATATTTATCAAGTTAATGGCTTTATTTATTTATTTGCTTATATATTTGGTTATGCTGAAAGATTATATTGAATTAAAAAAAAAGCTATATATATGATTTTATTCAAAATATACACAAATAAACATCTATCAACACAGCTGTATTTGTATTTATCAAGTTAATGGCTTTAGTTATTTATTTGTTATATTGAAGGACTATATTGAATTTAAAAAAAAAATAATACATAACCGTAAATACGCTATTATTCAAAATAGTTTGTTGAGCGTCACGTAAAAATACGAAGTCACGCGGCATTAGAAGAGAAGAACCACCACTTAGTTTATTCCTGCCCGCCACATTCTGCCTAGTGCTTTTGTCTGCTCTCTTGTTGTGTTCATTCGTTACTGACATTACTATACCTCCCAAGCGTGTTAGTGATAGTTCTGATGGTAGTGCCACACAGAAAAGAAAAGCAATCACGATGGAAATTAAAACTGAAGTGGTAAACTGTGCTGAAAAGGGAGAATCTTTTATGAACATTACATTGGCAGGAGAGGAGTTTATTGCTAGTGGAAGGTGGTTTAATCTTTTTAAGGCTAGTGCTAATTTGCATAATATAAGAGTGCAAGGGGAAGCTGCCAGTGGTGATTAGGAAGAAACAAAATATTTCCTATTGCTTTGGCCGAGATAATGAGGGAGGGGGGTTACTTTGCCGATCAGGTATTCAACGTGGATGAGACTGGCTTATTCTGGAAGAGTATGCCTAATCGTACTTACATCGCCAAAAAGGAGAAGACAGCACCAGGCCATAAAGCTAATGCTGCTGGAGACTTTAAGCTGCAGCCCTTGTTGGTTATTTGGCAGAAAACCCAATGGTACTCATTTGGAAGGGTCAACTGCCAGTCATATGAAAGTCAAACAAGAAGGCTTGGATAACCCTTCAAATATTTGACGACTGCTTCAGCTACCATTTTATCTCAGAAAGGGAGAGGTACTGTACACCTAAGGGGCTGCCCTTTAAGGTGTTGCTAATCCTGGACAATGCCCCTTGTCACCCTGTCCATTTGGATGACTTTCTTCCTAATGTAAAGGTGGCTTACTTTCCACCTAATACCACTTCCCTGTTATAGCCAATGGATCAGGGGGCCATTGCCTCTTTTAAAGCCTACTACCTCCGAAGATCAATTGCTATGGCTCTCAGGGCAACTGAGAAGGAAAAGAGCCTGACTCTCAAAGACTTCTGGAAGTTGTACAATATTCTTCATGCTGTGAAGAATACTGGTGATGCTGAGAAGGAAGTGATGCAATCCAACTTGAATGGGGTATGGAAAGAAGCATGCCCCTACTTTATGAATGATTTCTGAGGTCTTGAGGAGACAGTTAAGGCTGTAACCAAGAACGTTGTTATCATGACTGAGGAGCTCAAGGTGGAGGTAGAGCCTAATGATGTAAAAGAGCTCCTGAAATTTCATGGCGAGGAGTTATCTACTGAGGACCTCATTAAACTGGAAAGGCAAATGATAGCAAAGGAGGAAGAACTACCAAGCCCAGAGCCAAAGAGATTTACAACCAAGGAATTGGAAGAATTGTTTACCTTGGCAGAGGAATTGTTGGTAAAGCTTGAGGCTCAAGACCCCAAAGTTGTCCTGTACAATAAGGTCAAGAGAGGGATCAATGATGCCCTGAGTTATTACAAGGAAAATATGAGGAGAAGAGGGCATCCTTCCAGACTCATCTTGTCAAATTCTTTGTGAAGATAGAGCCCCTAGCAACAGATCCTGTACCCTCTACCTCAATAGACTCACCTGACCCAGTAATTCCATTATGTTCTTTTGCCTCTTCAAACTCACCTGCCCTAGTCTCCTCAGCACCAGCCTCTCCAATAAGCCAGTCTCTCCCTGCATTGCAATGCCCCTTCCAGGGAGCAACGCAACTACACCAGTAAAGGTAAGTTATGAAGAACTGTACTGTAGTGTAATTTTACTAATGGTACATTTTTATGGTAAGTAATAAAATTAAGTTTATTTTTAGTAATTTTTTTTATCATATTTAAGAACATATTTTATTCAAATATTTTAAATTATTTATTTCTTACATAGATTGGGGAACCTAGGTTCGAATTTAGGTGTGTTCCACCTTACGTCCTCATATAATGTCAGGGTTCCATTCCTGACAGGCGACTAAAGTCGAAAATCAAAATAAGTCGGAACTCACTTATATTCGAACCTGAACCCCATGTTCCTAATGGTTCTTAAAAATTTACTAAAGCTAATCTTAACACTATTCCTAAATTTTAAAAGTAACATAATATACAGGTACTTTTCAGTATATATGTACCGTACAGTATAATAAAACAATACATATACATAAAAATATCTGTACTATATTACATTTCAATACCTGTACTGTGTTACTTTATAGTACAAAACTGTAAACAGTACCTGTACAGTATACTGTACTCAATTGGTGTGCTTACATTGGGAGGGAGAGACTTGCTTAACAGGAGAAAGCTTGCTATGTCAACTGTTAACAAGACAGGGGCAGGCAGGTGACTCTGGAAAGGCAAAAGAACAATCAATACATAATCTATAGATAATAAAACTATACAATATAAAACACTTATAAACATAAAAAATATTACACTAGCATCTCATTTTTTATCAAGTTAATGGTTCTATTTATTTATTTTTATACATACAATTGCTATATTGAAAAATTATATTGCATTTATAAAGAAAAAATACAGACCTATAGTTTTTCTTTTTAAACCATTCTCCTTTTTCAAATATTGGTACCACATATGCCAATGTCCACTCCTTTGGTACCAATCCTAATTTTATTAAATTATAGAATAGTACAGTTAGTTGACAACTAAGCTCTGCCTTGCACTTCTTTAATACTGTAGCATATATTTCATCAGGTCCCGGAGATTTACGAGTTTTTAATTTATCTATTTCTATTAATACATCCTCCCTTGTAATATTTATTGCACTAATTATATTATAAGGACAGTCTGTGTGTATGTATTCTACTTCTGGAATATATTCCAAGTTTTCATTGGTAAATACAGATAAGAAATATTCATTTAAACATGTACACATTTCTTTATCGACATCTGTGAAATGACCGTTGGCTACTGCAACTAGTCCAACTTTCAACCCCTAGAGGACCATGAAGGAAGGGTAAGGGAAACTAGACAAAAACAAATTTAATTTATGAATATATAAAAATGAAAAATAAAAATGGTTGAACCCCCCCCAAAAAAAAAAATTAAGCAACAGGGAGTCCTCGTATAATGTCGTTTTGAGTTTACAAGAAAGGTTGCTTTAAAAAATAAATAAATAAATAAATAAATAAATAAATAAATAAAAATTGGGGGGGTTCATCCATTTATTTTTCATTTTAATTTTTTATATATACAGTGCTCCCTCGTTTATCGTGGGGGTTCGGTTCCAGGACCGGCCGCGATAGGTGAATATCCGCGAAGTAGGAGCACCATATATACAGAGGTATTTTACATTTATTTTTACCTTTACTGTATACACCCTCCCTGCACTGTTAACAAACCATCCTTTACTATATTTATAACAGCGTGCAAGCGTAGATTTATATGAACGTGATAGGTAAGCTTACCGTGAATGACATGATGATGACATGTACATACTCCACAGCCAATGACAGCTTTACGGCTGCTTTTTTGGAGAGAAGAACATGGTAATGGGGAGTTGCTGTCGCTGTTTCTTCTTTTGTGTGAAGATGGTCTTGTAAGGAGTCATAGCATCGTCGATAATATTGCAGAAGTGCACCGAATGAACCATATTATCGTCATGCTCCTGCAACAGTTGTTGGAGTTCTTCCAACAACTACCTCACATGCATGATGCCAATCACGCAACGTCTCACTACATATGTCAATCACCTCATCACCTGTGTGACATTCAACATTTTCGTTCAGTTCACGAAAATCAAGCACGGGCCTCACTTTGTATTTTGTGGGTTGCTCCACAGCCATCAGGGCAAGAATATCTGTTAACATCTTCCTTCCATGGCATGAGAATCCCTCCTGCAATCCATCTGTCTACTTCCTTTTTGAACTCTTGTTTTTTCCTACCCTCAAGCTTCTAATCATACTAACTTATTTTATTGTTTAATTTCATGGGTCGGTAATTCTTCCAAAACCACCAGACCGTCCATTTCTGCCCATCAAACATAGCATAAAAATCTGAGTCTTCAATAACTACCATTGAACACTCCCCATCTCTCACAGCATTCTGGTCAATCTCTTGACTAAATGATTCAACCTCAATGGAACGAAAACATACCTTTCCACAATTAATAGTGACACCAACCAACTGATTAATCACAACAACACCAAGCACCCCATCAACACCATCAACAAAATTATCAGACACCACAGCTCTCACTGTCAAATATTTCCACTAACACTTAGTTTTAACCAACTTGTACCCCTACATCTAATCTGACTTCCATCAAAAGCATCAATAAAAACATCACCTTCACACTGAGCCATGTACCTGGAATGAACTATTATTGTTGAACAGCCTGTATCTACAAGTACTTTCTCAGGCTCATTATTAATTACAACATCAACAATTGGTAATACATTGTAATACACATTCTTATTACTAGGGCGACTACAGGCGCAATAGCCACCCTTTACTCATTTCCCTAAATTCCCGAGTCCCGTTCTTGACAATGACTAGCTACATAACCCGTTTTATTACACCTAAAACACAGAAGTTTTTGTTCTTTGCAATTTCTTATCATATGAGGGCCACCACAGCAAAATCACTGCCCATTAAACTGGCTAGTATCAGGTTTACCTGTTCCCTTTTCCATACGACTAGCCCTTCTAACACACACAGCTAATACACCACCCTGCTGTTTTGATGACAAAATTATAGCATGACTGATCAATTCACTCATTCTTATTTTCAATATGTTTGAGAGTTGTTGTAAAGATACACAGATATGGTTTGGAAAGCCATTAATAAATGTTAACTTCACCCCATTTTCCAACCCATCCTTAGTAAACTTAGCTAAAAAGGCCAACCGCCTAATATCATTGGCAAAAACATCAACTGGTTCACCTGTCCATTTCATACATACCAATTTGCCAAACGCATCATCAATAAATGCAGTTCGCAATTTTTCCTGAAATTTTTCAGCATCAGCCTGATCCTCATCACTCAACTCCAAATACAGTGCAAGTGCATCCCCTTCTAAATATAAAAGAATAAAACTAGCCAATTCCGATATCTTCTGCAACTTCGCAACCAAGGTTATCTTTTTCAACCATGAAACAATGTCGCCTTCACCGGAGAACAGCTCAATCATATCAGTGGTAACTTTGGAAATCGCCATTGTCAATCTCTTCTTCTCGAAAAAGATGTCTATGCCTAGATAACTTGAAATTAAAAACCGTCTCTGTAGTACCCACCTCAGTGGCAATTATCGGACAAACTAATAAAGTTGATCACAATGAGATTGGAATAAGACAAAAAAGCTTGCGACCTATATCTAAGACGACAAAGAAATATAAAAATCGGATCTCCGGAGCAAAGCTTTCTACGTCCTCTTATTAACAACAACAAACCAACTCCCCTCAGTATAGCCAACTAGTACCCAATACCAAAATACACCACAGGGTGACAATCCCATTTTGTAGAGGGTGCTGACCGACCACACTGGTTAGTGGTCATTAGGTCCATTTTTCTCTGAATAAGCCAGTCACAAAGTCGCTATGACTTAGAACTGTCTTACCCGCCACCACACACCTGTTGTCCATCGTATACAGAGTGAGTTAATTTGCTTATTTTTGTTTATCTGTATATCTTTAACACTGTACTTGTTTATTTTTAGCTAACATACATATTTCAGCTAGCTTATGTACTTATAAAATGTGTTTAACTAGCTTATTTCTTTAGTATAGTGTGTTTATACAAGCTTGTGGAACATATCTGTACCTATTAACATTATTCATTATGGAAATATTTTGGTTTACACGAGCCTTTTGAGAATCTATCCTTGTGTAAAAAAAGAGGAGACTTACAGAGTGACATAAAACTGTTCCCTATGCATACCATGATTGTCTATAACTCGCAAAAAGTTAAAAAAAAAAAAAAAGATGGAAAGAGAAGAAAGGCAGATTAAATCTCTAAAGTAATAAAGATATGTCTAATATATTTTATGATGTACATGTATTATCAAAATAATTCAGGACATATACAATGAATGGTAATGAAGGTACTCAAAAGTATTTAAAAACTAGTAAAAAACAAGAAAAAATATCTGGAAATGACATAAAATAATTAATTTAGGAAATGCATACACAGTTACTGTAACAATCTAATAATACTAAGTTTTCACAAAACAGACTGGTCAAATAATATACCGCCCTAGTCAGACCCTTCAATCTCCATTAGGTTGCAAAACCCCATAAGAAAACAGAAATTTCAAATAATATATCTTTACTGTCATTTGCAATAGGCAAAGCCCTAACTATTCAGAAATAGGCAATACTCTGTCTCGTCAACACCAAAGAGGCCCTTAATAAAAAGAAAAAACTTTCCTGTCATGCATCCAGGTTAGAAGGATCTTCAGCAGAAGTTTAAAAAAAAGCCAAAAGAGGTTCCATAAGGAAGAAAAAGAGAAGCACTAAATATTAAAATATCAATACAAAGATAACATAAAATCTCAAGAAAATTATTTATGTCTTCGGCATATCAATGCAAGCATAGGAAGCTTAAGCAGAGAAAAACTAAAACAGTAACTAATAAAAATTTCAATCCTTGCAATCTAACTATATAAAAGTTTACTTAATACATGCTTTAATTTATAAGTTTGTAGTAGTCAGAATGAGTACAGGATTAAGAGAGTACATAATGAACATCTTTTATTATAGTTCCGTGAGTGTTAGCAGCACTCTAAATGGGCAATTTAAATCATGAAAAAAAGCAAAAACCATGTCATTAATATCTTCTCCTGTGTAGTTACTGATTTTAACATTATATTACAGCTTTTTTGTATTACTTTGTTCCAAGTGTGACACAGGCTTAATGCCATTACTAAAAATTACTACCTGGAAGTGAAATATCCCAGGACACCAGCCGACCATTAAGATACAACAATGGCAGGTTTTGGACTTTAATAAGACTTGCTCAGTTATAGTTCTCTTCCTATGCCTACATCTACACTGAATATTCCAGTGTATTCGCTACAAATCTCTTACTATCCCTTCACATTTGACAAGTCACAACATTCCTTTTCTCTGATTCTCTTGGGAAAAAGTAATCATAACCATACACTAATTATTAACTTCTTTC
>JAXCGZ010004952.1:0-24578 GCA_037179515.1 Halocaridina rubra | reverse complement strand
TTGTAGTATGGCCATGGAATAATATTTACGTTTGCTTAAACAAGTGGTGGATCAAGTACAGATAACGATTAGCAGTATATTAAATAACCCTGTAAATTGTTAGGTTAGGTTGGATTAGTCATTAACCTAACCTAACCTAACCTAGCAATGTACTGAGTTATTTAATGTACTGGAATTCATTATCTGTACTTAATCCCAAGTATCGTATTAGGTACCATATGTAAAGAATTTGTGAAAAAAAAAATGCGTTTGTTAAGACACTTAACAATAACATGAAAAGTTTTCATAAGTTAGCCTTACAACAGTGAATTTTATCACATAGTGGTAAGGGAGAGCAAACTTCACTTTTATATATATATCTATACTTTTGCATAAGAACCGAGTATAGGATTTGGGAGCAAAGTATTGGCAATAACACCCTCCCTTATTTTGTTCTTACCCAGAAATAGTCGATGGATGTGGTGAGAGATATAGGCTACTAAATACTTTGGGGTAAGGGGACTGGAAATCCCCTCTTATGTATTTTCCTTCCGTAAAGAGTGAGAGTTTACCGTGACTCATCACCCTTGCCATATGAGACAGAGTATTTGCTCTTTTGTTTATATATATATATATATATATATATATATATATATATATATATATATATATATATATATATATATATATATATATATATATATATATATATATATATATTATATTATATATATATATATATATATATATATATATATATATATATATATATATATATATATATATATATATATATATATATATATATATATATATATATATATATATATATATATATATATATATATATATATATATATATATATATATATATATACACACTAGTATCGCCCTTGCATATTCCTCTGTCACACTACACAACCTCATGTCCTCTCATCACAACCATACAGCATCTTTTTAAGAACCTTGAGTGGCAGCGTCTTTGTCATGGGATGGCAGGCAACTCAGAGTAGGAGCATCATTGAGGCCAAGCTTCTATAACCAACATATGCCCTTCATGGGCATGAGAGCAGAGGAGAGGCTTCAGTCACCTGGGTGTTTACCTCACATCTCAACACAACACGCATAACAATGCAATTTTTCTACACCTAGAAATGACTCTCTGGCTGTCATTTCTCGAAGTCTCTTTCTTGCTGGAATCACTGACAGCAATTCAGGATCCAGCTACAAACACATATGTCCAACATGCACTACACTCGTCACTCCAAGCCAACACACGAAAGGCTAACTTTTCTGCAGCTGATGCATGGAGAAACTTGACCCATTTCGTCTGTACTACACTTGCTAACATGGAATGCTACTCATATGCTTGAATCTGGTCACAATGCTCCATACAACCCCTTTCAAACCAAACCCCTACTCCTTTCATATCCCTTCCCTTATTTTCCCATCCTTCCAAAACCATCAACTCCAACATCCCAGTCCTTGTCTCAACCTTCATCATCATTACAACCTTCTCCAACTGCCTCTTCTCACCCACACCCCCTCCTAATCTCCAAAGACACTGTACACACAGTTTAATATCCAATACTGCAACAAATTTCACCTCATATGCCCTTAACCTTGTCACAACATATATCCATAGCATTACGCTCCACAAACACTTTTCTTTCAGCCCTGACACAATTAATTTTTTCTGGCATTAGGCAGGTAGGCCACACCATAGGACACTTCTCATTGCTTCGGAAATAAATAAAACCTTTGATGCCATCCCCTACCATAACCTAAAAAATGAAATTGTAAATACAAACATACACAGAAATACAAAATGATAGCTGGTCAAATTTTTGCAGGCAGGGGTATTAATTTCTAGTCTGTCATTAGACAAGTACATATCAAAATGCAAATACAGTACAGCATTAAACTTCCTCCAACCCTACCTCAAAACACTACATGAATGGTTCATCACAAACAGACTCAAGTTAGCTCCAGCAAAAGCCACACCTACTCTCCTTGCAAGCTGGACAGCAGAAGACTGTCACATTCCACTCCACACATAAAACAACATCCTCTTAACTCATACACACCTAAAATCCTTGGAATAACATATGATACGTCATGGGCATTTAAACAGCATCAGAAACATAAAAAACTAAATGAAGCCAAGACTTAATGCCCTCAGATCACTTGCTCATGCAACATATAGACAGAACAAAGAAATCACCACTGCAGAATTCAAATCATATTTATGCTAAGTAATGGAATACGCAAGCCCTTCTTGGGATTTTAGCCTCACTAAAACACACCACAGCTCCCTACATACTGTACAAAATATATCACTAAAATAATCAAGAGTTTACTTAGCTACAGTGCACACAGCTCACTTGCACCAAGAAACTAGAGTCCTCATAGTCAACCATCATCTGGACATTAGAAGCTGCTGCTTTCACAAATCAATGCCACTCACTACACTACATAGAAGAACACCCATAAGCACCAATGAACATTAAAACAACACCTAGCTCACTATTTCATGTACAAATACTCTACTGTCAACTCTTCCTCTCTACCCACCCCAAACTAACCTCTGCAAATATATCCATTCCCAGTTTACTTGCCATTCCACCTAATAACTGAGTGACAACACACAGCTGCAATAACAATCTCCCAACATACATCCTTCCGAGTCTACCCTTCCCTGTGAAGGCAGAGTTCACCTGGCAAAGGCGTGTTGTGGGCACCACATTCTGAGCTATCAAATGAGGCTTTTTATTTTTTTTATTTTTTTTTTATTTTTTTTTATGATGATTGTGACACCAGGACAGGCCAAAAATAAAATTAAAATATATTTACCCTTATCGAGCCTGGGCATGAAGAAAATATAAAGAAAAACAGAGATGGGGAGTGTTGTGGCTTGTCAGATGTGAAAGGATAATAAGACATGTGTAACGAATATCCAAGAATATTCGGTGTTGATGTAGAAATGCATGATTCTGTCAATTATGCCTGTCCAGCATGTAGTGCATCATTGCATACAGTGGGACATATTATGGAAGACTGCAGTGTTTGCAACCACATACACCATCAATGCAAGATGCACTCCCTGAGAGCTCTGTGGGAAAGTTCAGGATCAGCAGTGGCCATCCCTAGGGACTTGGAGCTGTTCGGCCAGGCAGCCAAGGGAACAACATGCACAAAAACCTTCTCTTTGACCTACCTCTCCCCCTCCAGCCTGGCAGCTCCATCTTGAGCATCCTGCTCCTAACATACCCCTCATCCTGCCCTAATACCTGCACAAACTATCTCAGTTTCGCCTCTCTCACCATGTCTCAAAACTGTCCTACCTGCACTCTCTCTTTTATATTCTCATTTCTTTTATTATCCTGTCCATCCATGTCATACCCACAGAAAATGGAAACATTTTCAACTCTGCCACCTTGCCTTCTGCTTTTTTTCATTGGGACTGTCTCCAGGCCATGCAACAGAGCTTGTCTTTCTACAGTTTTATAAACTTTACCTTTCAATCTTGCCAGCTCTCTTTTGTCACATATCTCTCCTGTCACGCTTTTCCTCCCAATCCATCCTGCCTGCTCTTTGTCAATCACCTCTTTATCATACTTTCTGTTACATTGAACATTTGACTCCAAATAATCGCAGTTTCACCAAACTACCACAGTCAACCCCTGCCCCTCACAGGGCTTGAGAACCTGGGAGAGGCTTCAGTCACCTTGGCAATTTCCTCATCTCCCAACTCAACACACACAGTAGCTAAATTTTTCTTGCACTAATTACTAACCCTTCAACGGTTATTTATGGAAGACTTTTTTAGACAAAAACTTTGATAGCAACCCAAAAAACATTATGGAAAACTGCATTTCACACAAGCACATGCATCACCAATCTTTCCTGCACTCCTGGAGATCTTTTTTTGGGGGGGAACCTCATGATTGGCAGTGATTTTCCTTAATCACTCTGGGCTGTTTACCCAGGCAGCTCAGGGAACAAAGACATCAACAACAACTTGTCTACAATTGAAATTTTGATATCAACTTAAAATGAAGAAGATAATATATATATATATATATATATATATATATATATATATATATATATATATATATATATATATATATATATATATATATATATATATATATATATATATATATATATATATATATATATATATATATATATATATATATATATATTTATGTATGTATGTATGTATGTATGTATGTATGTATGTGATTACCTAATTGTGATTACCTAATTGTGTTTACGGGAAAGAGCCCAAAGCTCATATCTTCCCGTCTCCTGATCGGTTCCATTTTATACTTAGTGATACTTATCATACCTGTCCTTAAAACTATGGATTGAGATACCATTAACTACCTCCTCGCTTAGCCAATTCCAATTATCAACTACTCTTACAATGAAAAAGTATTTCCTTACATCCTGCGAAGAAGTTTTCTTACGAAGCTTCAAACTATGACCTCTAGTTCTAGAGCCAGCCATATCAAAATATCGATCCCTATCCACTCTATCATAACCATGAAGGAATTTAAAGACTGTCACCATATCCCCCCTCACTCTTCTAGCTTCGAGTGATGGTAAGTCTAATTCCCTCAGCCTCTCATCATAACTGAGATTGCGTATTTCTGGCACCAGTTTCGTGGCATGTCTTTGAACTTTTTCAAGCTTAGCTATGTGCTTTTTCAAGTGCGGATTCCAAAAGGGGGCTGCATATTCGAGTTTTGGCCTCACATAGGTTACATAAATATTTCTGAACATTTCCTTGTCCATATTCTGCCCTTACTATGCCATTTATATGTATGTATATATATATATATATATATATATATATATATATATATATATATATATATATATATATATATATATATATATATATATATATATATATATATATATATATATATATATATATATATATATATATATATATATATATATATATATATATATATATATATATATATATATATATATTATATATATATGTATGTATGTATGTATGTATGTACAGTATGTATGTATGTATGTATATATATATATATATATATATATATATATATATATATATATATATATATATATATATATATATATATATATATATATATATATATATATATATATATATATATATATATATATATATATATATATATATATATATACACACCTAGTTCTCAGAATAACGCCTAGATAGGTTCTCAGAAGTGTCGGGTAAATGGAAACTCACGTGAAAAAACAAGTAATTTTCCATAGGAAACAATGATAAAGGGCATAGATACGTTCCAAACCTTACATAGACACACCATGCCAAAGATATAAGATAAGTAAAAAACATTTTATTACTACATAGCCAAGCAGGAAGCCCTGTAGCTATTTTTAAGAGTATACAAAAGATATTCATATTCACTTTACAGCTAGAAATTAACATACATTACTGTACTGTACTCTATTATGCGGTGGGCAACAGTCATACAGTACACTGGGACATGCAAGGTGGCTGTGAGCAAGTAACTTATGCGGTAGAAGAGGAGGAGGATGCAGGAGAACGAACCTCTATCTGCAAATGTAAACAAAGATATATATATATATATATATATATATATATATATATATATATATATATATATATATATATATATATATATATATATATATATATATATATATATATATAATGATGATAATGATCTTTTCTTATTGTAATCCTCTTTGTACTCGTGAAAAAAAAAAAAAATGGCAGGCGTTATTCGCGAAATTAGAATTTTTTTTACTATTATTTTTTTTGGGAGTTATTGCAATTTCGTGTATAAAAAAATTGCGTATGAAAGGAACAAGGTGTATATATATATATATATAGACACACACACACACACACACAGGGGGATATGGTGACAGTCTTTAAATTCCTTCATGGTTATGATAGAGTGGATAGGGATCGATATTTTGATATGGCTGGCTCTAGAACTAGAGGTCATAGTTTGAAGCTTCATAAGAAAACTTCTTCGCAGGATGTAAGGAAATACTTTTTCAGTGTAAGAGTAGTTGATAATTGGAATTGGCTAAGCGAGGAGGTAGTTAATGGTATCTCAATCCATAGTTTTAAGGACAGGTATGATAAGTATCACTAAGTATAAAATGGAAGCGATCAGGAGACGGGAAGATACGAGCTTTGGGCTCTTTCCCGTAAACACAATTAGGTAATCACAATTAGGTAATCACACACACACAGGGGATCCTCGTTTAACGTCAGGGTTCCGTTCCTGACAGCTGACTTAAGTCAGATTTAGGTGTAAGTCGGAACACACCTAAATTCAAACTTATCGCCATCAACTTATGTTAAAAATAAATTATTTAAAATATTGCATAATAATATGTTCTCTTAATCTATGATAAAAAAAAATACAAAACTAAGCTTAATAGTATTGCTTACCTTTTAATTATACAGTATTAATAGTAAAATTAAACAAAAGTATTGTGTACAGTGAATTATAACTTACCTTTACTGTTGTGGTTGGTTTGCACACTGGAAGGGGTGTTGCAAGGGAGGCAAAGACTGGCTTATTGGGAGGTGGAAGCTGGAGAGGCAGGTGCTGAGGAGACTGGGGCAGGTGAGTCTGGAGAGGCAAAAGAACATAATGGAGGTACTGGGGCAGGTGAGTCTATAGAGATGTAGGCTCCTGAGGTAGAGGACACAGGATCTTTTGGTGGGCACTCTATCTTCATAAAGAATTGGTCAAGGCTAGTCTGGAAGGATGGATTCTTCTTCTCCTCATATATTTCCTTGTAGCACATCAGGGCATCATTGATCCTTCTCTCCACCTGGTCATAGATGCGATTTTTGACTTTGATGATCATGGCCACGTTCGTATGGGCTAATCCAAGATTGCGGCCAATGTTTGTAGAAGATTCTCTCTTTCCAGCATGGTTTACCACTTCAGTTTTAATTTCCATGGTGATGTTTGCTAGCTTTGTATTCATGTGTATTTCGAATAAAATTGTATTACAGCTGTGTTTGATATTTCTTTTTTAAATTCAATGATTCTTCAGTATAACCAAATACTGTATATAAAAACTAAATAAAGCCATTAACTTGATAAATATGAATACAACTGTGTTTGCTAGCTTTGTATTTGTGTGTATTTCAAATAAAGTCGTATTTATAGCTATTTGTTTGATATTTTTTTAAAAATTCAATATAATTCTTCAATATAACCAAATACTGAATATAAAAAAAGTATATAGATAAAGACATTAACTTGATTAATATGAATACAGCTGTGTTTGCTAGCTTTGTATTTGTGTGCACTGTATTTCGAATAAAATCGTACTTACAGCTATGTGTTTTATTTTTTTAATTCAATATAATCCTTTAATACTGGATAACTAAATATGTAAGCAAATAAATAAATAAAGTCATTAACTTGATAAATATGAATACAGCTGTGTTTACTACCTTTGTATTCGTGTGTATTTCGAATAAAATCGTACTTACAGCTATATGTTTTTTTTTTATTCAATGTAATCCTTCTATACTGTATAACCAAATATATAAACAAATAAATAGATATAGCCATTAACTTGATAAATATGAATACAGCAGTGCTGCTAGCTGTGTCTTCCTCTGCCTTGCTCTGAAAATATTTTGACAGGCTGTTTGAATTTACCGCACCAGCCAGGTAGGTCGAAATATTAATGTATTAATAATTTATTAATAATTTTTTGGCCTTTGTCGTAACGCCAAAAAGACATTATATGAGGACCTACTGTATATATATATATATACAGTGGTGACCTCAACCCACGAACACCTGTATCCACGAATAAATTTTTTTACAAATTTTGACCCCAACACATGAACAAAATGCAACCCATGAACACGCATGTGTTGGCCAAACCACCACGTGTCCCACTAGGCCACTCTCAGTACTGCATTGGTGCCCGCACTGTGTGGTTTGTTCATGATCTGATCGTAGTTCTTGCTTTATTTTCCATTGTTTTACTTTTCATATAGCCCTTATTATGGCTCCTAACAAAGTTATAAGTGTTCGAGATATTGGCGTCAAGCAGCCTAGACGCATAACAGTGGAAACAAAGAAAGAAGTAATGCTAAATATGAAAACTGGGTTTGTGTGTCCGATCTCGCCACTCAGTATAACACGGCGAAATCGACCAGCTGTACTATTTTAAAGAATATAGAGATCTTAAAGGCAGCTGACGTGGCTAAGGGAGTAAATATATTAACGAAGAAAAGGTCACAAGTAATAGAAGAGGTAGAAAAATTATTATTGTTGTGAATAAATTAACAACAGCTGGTTGGAGATAGTATTAAACCCAGCCACTGAGGGGGCAAGCCAGCTTCAACTTGGTGCTGGTCCCAAGCCCAGGTAGATGGGGAGGGTTGGCGGCAGGAAGGGCATCCGGCCATAAAAATTTTGCCAAAATCAAAATATGGCCAGTACAGATAACTGGCCAGAAACATCGACCCAACATAAAAGTGGGAAAAGATATAGAAGAAGAAGAAGAGGAGATAGTATTAGCAAAGCCATGATATGAGCTAAGGCTCTGCAAATCCACCATGATTTAGTAGCAAACTCTTCGAGTTCTAGAGGGATAAAGTTGAGGAATTTAAAGCCAGCAGAATCTGGTTTCAACACTATTGTTGCCGAACTGGGATTCATAGCGTCATTAGACATGGAGAGGCAGCGAGTTCCGACCAAAAAGCAGCATATTCTTGCGTGAAGGAATACGCTAAATTTGTTGAAAATGAAGGTTATATCCCGCAGCAAGTTTTTAATAGTGATGAAATGGGACTCTTGGAAGGAAATGCCCAAAAGAACCTATATAACCCAATAGGAGAAATCACTGCCTGGTTCTCATGGTGTGCTAATACTAGTGGGGACTGTAAGATCAAGCCTCTTTTACACACTCTGAAAATCCACGTGTTTTTAAGCGCAGTAACATTGAACTCCGCGTGGAGGAAACTTTGGCCAGATTGTGTGAATGATAGAGACTTCGAGGACTTCAAGCAGGAGTTAGCTATTCAAATTGTTAATGATATTGTGGCCACAGGTAAAAGTTTGGGCTTAGAGGTCAATGAGGAGGATGTGGAGGAGCTGGTGGAGGACCACAGAGAAAAACTTACCACTGAAGAATTAGTTGCGTAGCAACGTGAACGGGTGAAAATTCTGAAAGAGGAGCAGTCACCGGAGGAGGGATGAGAGGGTAAAGGTGTCCAGTGAAGAATTTAAATAAATTTTTAGTAAATGGAATGATGTGCAGGCTTTTATTGAGAATCATCACCCAGATAAAACTGTGGGCAATAGAGTGGTGAATACGGTAAATGACAATACAATGAATATTTTTCCCCACTTTATGTCAGGGATCTGTTCCTGACAGCTGACTTAAGTCAGATTTTGACTTAATTCAAAACACACCTATAACTCAAACCTAGATCTCCCCAATTCAAAAAATAAATACTCAAACACATAGAAAAATAATCTAAGTTCTTAATCTAATACATAAAAATAGTTAAATTACAGTATTTACAGTATTGCTTGCCTTCACTACTGTGGATGGTTTGCATCTTGGTGACTGGTATGTTGAAAAATTGAATTATTAATCATTTATTGGTCTCTGATGTAACAGTGACTTAACTCGGAACGACTTAAAACGGGGACCCCCTAGTGTATATATATATATATATATATATATATATATATATATATATATATATATATATATATATATATATATATATATATATATACTGTATATATATATATATATATATATATATATATATATATATATATATATATATATATATATATATATATATATATATATATATATATATATATATATATATATATATATATATATATATATATAGAGAGAGAGAGAGAGAGAGAGAGAGAGAGAGAGAGAGAGAGAGAGAGAGAGAGAGAGAGAGAGAGAGAGAGAGAGAGAGAGAGAGAGAGAGAGAGAGAGAACTTTCTCTAATTGTTACAGTAGATAAAAAATTCGAGTTAGTTTCATAATGATAGACCCGTTATAAATAAGCAGGTAATGGTGAGTACTGCTAAATTAAATAGTAGACAATCTGGATATTTTGTTATCTCAGTCACATTAATCAGATTATCTTACCATTGTCTTAGCTATGAAACAAGGGGAATATGCCTGATTAATTAATGTTTGAATTTTGTGACACACACACACACACACACACACACACACACACACACACACACACACACACACACACACACACACACGCAATCTCAGTTATGATGAGAGGCTGAGGGAATTAGACTTACCATCACTCGAAGCTAGAAGAGTGAGGGGGGATATGGTGACAGTCTTTAAATTCCTTCATGGTTATGATAGAGTGGATAGGGATCGATATTTTGATATGGCTGGCTCTAGAACTAGAGGTCATAGTTTGAAGCTTCATAAGAAAACTTCTTCGCAGGATGTAAGGAAATACTTTTTCAGTGTAAGAGTAGTTGATAATTGGAATTGGCTAAGCGAGGAGGTAGTTAATGGTATCTCAATCCATAGTTTTAAGGACAGGTATGATAAGTATCACTAAGTATAAAATGGAAGCGATCAGGAGACGGGAAGATACGAGCTTTGGGCTCTTTCCCGTAAACACAATTAGGTAATCACACACACACACACACACACACTGCGCGTTCAGTGACACACGGAAATGCTCCTCTTAAATTTTTAATTGTTTTGAGTGACTAAGTGCTTAGTGGAAAACTTTACCATAATTTCCCTAAATCTGAAATCCTGCAGAGTATTGTGAGTACAAAACTTATATTTGTTGTAAGACGAGACTGTTCATATTAAAGGAAAAAAAATTGAGAACATTTTCGTGAGCAGAGAGAGAGAAGCTGCCGTCCAGTTCTGCCTTGAGGGAAATCTAGAAGAGTTGCCAGAGGTGGAGCCATCACATCACATTACCTAATTTTTTGTGTAAACTGGGGAAAGCTCTTAAGCCGTTTACCTGATCCTGTGGTTCTATATATTGTTAAAATCAGTATCCTTCCCATTTATATTAACTAGTTAGTTAGTTTGATACACGAAATAATTGAATAATAAAAGAAAAAAAAATTTCCAAATATCCACCTGTCAACAGTACTGAGTTAAGTTGCCAAGTAGTACAGCAGTCTTATTTTCTTCATTTTTTTGCTTTTCTTTTAGCTTTCTCTTTTACTATTTTTTTTTATTTTGTATATATATTGAGTTAAATGTAAAGTCTAATCCCGTGATAACATATCTTGGTTAGCAAGTCAGTTTATCAGTTAGGAAGAAT
The DNA here is from genome assembly GCA_037179515.1 of Halocaridina rubra. NCBI lineage: Eukaryota > Metazoa > Arthropoda > Malacostraca > Decapoda > Atyidae > Halocaridina > Halocaridina rubra. The sequence goes on along the minus strand of JAXCGZ010004952.1, from coordinate 13,237 downwards.
ATATAGCAGAAACAGGTGGGTGCCACCTCAAACACAAATTCGAATTTTCCTTCAGGTTTGACTTTTGTTTTTCTTTTTCTTTTTATACTTAAATTACCATGGTCAAGTTTTTAAGTTAAGATGTGTGTTACCAGAAAAGAGACAAACTGAGTCACTAAATAGCACTTATATGGAGATATAAAAATTCGGCGTGAAGCTTAATTAAAAGTTTTTATCTTTTTTTTTTTCCTCTTTCTCGTCTTCTTTCTATATTCTGTGAGAGGGAGAACATAAAAATGACGCCATCTCTGTCCCAAACCTCTCCCATCCATGGGTCGGTAGGAGGGGTAGCCATCAGGAGACTCAAACAGAAAATCAAGAATATAGAGGAAATGGTTATAAGCCTTGATGATAAAATTCAGAATATGGATGGAGAAATGAAAGAGAATGAAACACTCAGAGAGCAAATAAGATCTTTGGAGGAAGAAAATAAAGCACAAGTGCAGGAGAGAAAGGAACTAGAAAAAAGAATAAAAAAGCTGGAAGGGGAAAAGAGTCAACTAGAATCTAGACTTTCTAAACAAGAAGATAAAAACAAACAGCTAAATGACAACCTAAAGGAATTAGATGTTAGTTCACTGCTCTCTTCTGAGAGAGACGAGATTGCTGCTTGGAATGTCCAGATTAAGGAAAACATTGAACAGTTCAGAAAAGAGTTCCAGGAGCTGAATATGGAAAATGATGCCATGAAAACTTCCTTTGCTGATGCACTAAAGGGGAATGTGGCAGTAAAAGAGGCTGTAAAGGTGGTGGCACTGGAAAACATACAAACAGTTGACTATAAAGAGACAGTAATCGAAAAAATGAAAGACGTTGTGATGGAAAGGGCAAACCCACTCAACAGGCAGGCACTTGATAAGGAGAAGACAGTGGTAATCTCAAGCATAAGCGAGTCCCAGGAGCCAACATGGCAGGGGAGACTTGAAGAAAATAAAGCTAGGGTTGTAGACCTGATAAGAAAGCTTGGAGTAGTATGTGGTCCTGAGGATATTGTAAACATACACCAACTAGGTAAATATTCGAGGGAAGGAAAGCCGAGACCAACAAAAGTAACCTTTGAGAAAGGGGAAACATGTAGGGAAATATTGTTGAGAAAAAAAAGTCTAAAAGACCTTTAAGAATTCAAAGAAGTGTTCATTAGACAATTCAGAACACAGGAAGAGATGGGAAAGATCAAAAACTTGTTGCAAGAGGCAAGAAGGTTAAATGATGAAAGAAATGAAGAAGAGAAGAAAAATTTTCATTACAGAGTTCTTCCAGACAAAGGGGAGATAAAGAAGATAATGACAGAAGATCAGGGGATGGGGCCTCATTAAGATTGTTATACACAAATGCTGATGGATTAGCTGGTAAGGCAGTAGAATTAAAAGATAGGACTCACAACAGTAAGGCAGATATAGTAGCAATTACAGAGACTAAGTTGAGTGAGGACATAAACAGTGTCACAGTTTTTCCTAAGGGTTTCAGAATACTAAGGGTTGAAAGATCTGAGAGGACTGGTGGAGGGATAGCACTGCTCATAAGTGAAAGGATTCAAGTTGAAGAAATAAACTTGGCTATAGAAAGTGAGTTCAAGGAATTTCTTGTTGCTCGCATAAATACTGGGTCAGAGAGCATTATAATAACTGTTGTATACATCCCACCAAGGAACCAAAATAGGCTTGAAGTTTATGAGGAAAGTCATATAGGTACTATTGAAGTCATAAACTCAGTTGTTGACATGGCACGGGAAAAAAAATGTAGGATTTTGATTATGGGAGACTTTAATCATAAAGAGATAGATTGGATAAATCTTGACCCACACAGTGGTGAGGACTCATTCGGGGCAAGATTCCTAGATTGCGTACAAGGGAATTTCCTACACCAACATGTAATGGAACCAACAAGAGCCAGGGGTGGGGATGAGCCATCACTACTTGATCTAGTGTTCACAGATAATGAGTTGGATATTGAAAAAATTGAGTATGAACCACCAATTGGAAAGAGTGACCACTGTGTGTTGTTGATGGAGTGTATCATTGAAGATATTCTTCCTGAGAGTAGAGGCACTGAGGACATGAGGAGGAACTATCCGAAAGGAGATTACATCAAAATGAATGAGCTTTTTGCAGTTATTGACTGGAGAACCTTATTTTACAACAAATCTGTACAAGAAATGTATGACATCTTTTGTGAGAAATATGGGAAGATAGTAGATTGCTGCATACCTGTCACCAAAGTAGGTGTAATTCATGCCAGAGAGAAATGGTTCGATAATGGGTGTAAATGAGCTAAGGAGTGGAGAGAGAAATGCTGGAAAAGGTATAGGAGGAGAAAAAACATAAATGCCTGGCAAACCTACAAAAGAGCAAGAAATGACTACCTAAGTAAAAGGAGAGAGGCAGAGAGAGACTATGAGAGGGACATCACCAGGAAGGCTAAAGAAAATCCCAAGCTTTTCCACAGCTTTATCAGAGGAAAACTGAAGGTAAAAGAACAGGTTTTAAGGCTAAAGAGAGCGGATGGAAGCATCACTGAGACAGATGAAGAGATCTGCAAAGAATTGAACAAGGAGTTTCAGTCAGTATTTACAGTAGAAAATACCCCACCCCCTCAGATTGCAGTGATAGAAGCTCAAGGGCCGGTATTAGAGAACATCAACCTTACAGCCACAGAGGTATGCAAAGCGCTGATGGATTTAGATGTTCATAAAGCTACAGGTCCCGATGACATATCCCCTCATGTGCTTAAAAAATGCGCAAACACAATATCAGTGGCACTAAGTAGCATATTTAAGGAGTCACTGGAGTCGGGGGAGATTCCAAGATGCTGGAAACAAGCAAATGTGATACCTATCTTCAAAATGGGAAGGGGGGATACGGCTCTGAACTATAGACCAGCTTCCTTGACCAGCATAGTTTGCAAAGTTATGGAGAAACTACTAAGGAAACATATCTCTCTTCACTTGGAATCCTTCAACTTTTTGTCAGTGAGGCAACATGGCTTCAGAGAAGATAGATCAACAGTAACAAACTTATTAGAATTTTATGATGAGGTAAGCCAAATCTTACAGGAAAGAGAGGGCTGAGCAGATTGCATATTCCTAGACTTCCAGAAAGCGTTTGACACTGTTCCACATGGGAGACTTATTAGGAAGCTGCAATCAATGGCTAGAATAGGTGAAAATGTTTTGGAATGGATAAAAACTTACTTAGAAGGAAGGGAACAGAGGGTTAGAGTAAGACACTCAGTGTCTGAATGGAGAAGAGTTAGTAGTGGAATTCCACAGGGTTCAGTTTTAGGGCCACTTTTGTTCCTTGTATATGTAAATGACCTACCAGAGTCTGTAAATTCATTCATGAATATGTTTGCAGATGATGCAAAGATTGTGAAGAAAGTAAAAAACGAGAACAATGGTAGAGAATTCAGGAGGATCTAAATAATCTGCATGAGTGGTCAGAAAAGTGGCTAATGAAATTCAATACTTCAAAATGTAAGGTAATGAGAATAGGTACAAGTGCAAGAAGGCCCAAGCTTGACTACTCGGTGGCTGGAGTGCAACTTCAAGAGACAGAAAATGAGAGAGATCTAGGAGTAAACATACTGGCAGATTTGTCTCCAGAAATACATATAAATGGCATAGTAAGGGAAGCATATGCATTCTTATCAAATGTAAGGGTAGCCTTCAGGCACATGGACAAGGAAATGTTCAGAAATATTTATGTAACCTATGTGAGGCCAAAACTCGAATATGCAGCCCCCTTTTGGAATCCGCACTTGAAAAAGCACATAGCTAAGTTCGAAAAAGTTCAAAGACATGCCACGAAACTGGTGCCAGAAATACGCAATCTCAGTTATGATGAGAGGCTGAGGGAATTAGACTTACCATCACTCGAAGCTAGAAGATTGAGGGGGGATATGGTGACAGTCTTTAAATTCCTTCATGGTTATGATAGAGTGGATAGGGATCGATATTTTGATATGGCTGGCTCTAGAACTAGAGGTCATAGTTTGAAGCTTCGTAAGAAAACTTGTTTGCAGGATGTAAGGAAATACTTTTTCAGTGTAAGAGTAGTTGATAATTGGAATTGGCTAAGCGAGGAGGTAGTTAATGGTATATCAATCCATAGTTTTAAGGACAGGTATGATAAGTATCACTAAGTATAAAATGGAACCGATGAGGAGACGGGAAGATACGAGCTTTGGGCCCTTTCCCGTAAACACAATTAGGTAATCACAATTAGGTAATCACACACACACTTTTTCAGTGTAAGAGTAGTTGATAATTGAAATTGGCTAAGCGAGGAGGTAGTTAATGGTATCTCAATCCATAGTTTTAAGGACAGGTATGATAAGTATCACTAAGTATAAAATGGAACCGATGAGGAGACGGGAAAAGACGAGCTTTGGGCTCTTTCCCGTAAACACAATTAGGTAATCACACACACACACACACACAGAATTGAACAAGGAGTTTCAGTCAGTATTTACAGTAGAAAATACCCCACCCCCTCAGATTGCAAAATAGAAGCTCAAGGGCCGGTATTAGAGAACATCAATCTTACAGCCACAGAGGTATGCAAAGTGCTGATGGATTTAGATGTTCATAAAGCTACAGGTCCTGATGACATATGCCCTCATGTACTTAAAAAATGTGCAAACTCAATATCAGTGGCACTGTGTATCATATTTAAAGTCACTGGAGTCAGGGAAGATTCCAAGATGCTGGAAACAAGCAAATGTGATACCTATCTTCAAAAAGGGAAGGAGGGATACGGCTCTGAACTATAGACCAGTTTCCTTGACCAGCATAGTTTGCAAACTTATGGAGAAACTACTAAGGAAACATATCTCTCTTCACTTGGAATCCTACAACTTTTTGTCAGTGAGGCAACATGGCTTCAGAGAAGGAAGATCAACAGTAACAAACTTATTAGAATTTTATGATGAGGTAAGCCGAATCTTACTGGAAAGAGAGGGCTGGGCAGATTGCATATTCCTAGACTTCCAGAAAGCGTTTGACACTGTTCCACATGGGAGACTTATTAGGAAGCTGCAAGCAATGGCTAGAATAGGTGGAAATGTTTTGGAATGGATAAAATCTTACTTAGAGGGAAGGGAATAGAGGGTTAGAGTAAGACACTCAGTGTCTGAATGGAGAAGAGTTAGTAGTGGAGTTCCACAGGGTTCAGTTTTAGGGCCACTTTTGTTCCTTGTATATGTAAATGACCTACCAGAGTCTGTAAATTCATTCATGAATATGTTTGCAGATGATGCAAAGATTGTGAAGAAAGTAAAAAACGAGAACAATGGTAGAGAACTTCAGGAAGATCTGAATAGTCTGCATGAGTGGTCAGAAAAGTGGCTAATGAAATTCAATACTTCAAAATGTAAGGTAATGAGAATGGGTACAAGTGCAAGAAGGCCCAGGCTTGACTACTCGGTGGCTGGAGTACAACTTCAAGAGACAGAAAATGAGAGAGATCTAGGAGTAAACATATTGGCAATGTTCATAAATATTTATGTAACCTATGTGAGGCCAAAACTCGAGTATGCAGCCCCCTTTTGGAATCCACACTTGAAAAAGCACATAGCTAAGATTGAAAAAGTTCAAAGACATGCCACGAAACTGGTGCCAGAAATACTCAATCTCAGTTATGATGAGAGGCTGAGGGAATTAAACTTACCATCACTCGAAGCTTGAAGATTGAGGGGGGATATGGTGACAGTCTTTAAATTCCTTCATGGTTATGATAGAGTGGATAGGGATCGATATTTTGATATGGCAGGCTCTAGAACTTGAGATCATAGTTTGAAGCTTGGTAAGAAAACTTGTTTGCAGGATGTAAGGAAATACTTTTTCAGTGTAAGAGTAGTTGATAATTGGAATTAGCTAAGAGAGGAGGTAGTTAATGGTATCTCAATCCATAGTTTTAAGGACACGTATGATAAGTATCACTAAGTATAAAATGGAACCGATGAGGAGACGGGAAGATACGAGCTTTGGGATCTTTCCCGTAAACACAATTAGGTAATCACACACACACACACACACACACACACACACACACACACACACACAGAATTGAACAAGGAGTTTCAGTCAGTATTTACAGTAGAAAATACCCCACCCCCTCAGATTGCAGAGATAGAAGCTCAAGGGCCGGTATTAGAGAACATCAACCTTACAGCCACAGAGGTATGCAAAGTGCTGATGGATTTAGATGTTTATAAAGCTACAGGTCCTGATGACATATCCCCTCATGTACTTAAAAAATGTGCAAACTCAATATCAGTGGCACTGTGTATCATATTTAAAGTCACTGGAGTCAGGGAAGATTCCAAGATGCTGGAAACAAGCAAATGTGATACCTATCTTCAAAAAGGGAAGGAGGGATACGGCTCTGAACTATAGACCAGTTTCCTTGACCAGTATAGTTTGCAAAGTTATGGAGAAACTACTAAGGAAACATATCTCTCATCACTTGGAATCCTACAACTTTTTGTCAGAGAGGCAACATGGCTTCAGAGAAGGTAGATCAACAGTAACAAACTTATTAGAATTTTATGATGAGGTAAGCCGAATCTTACTGGAAAGAGAGGGCTGGGCAGATTGCATATTCCTAGACTTCCAGAAAGCGTTTGACACTGTTCCACATGGGAGACTTATTAGGAAGCTGCAAGCAATGGCTAGAATAGGTGGAAATGTTTTGGAATGGATAAAATCTTACTTAGAAGGAAGGGAACAGAGGGTTAGAGTAAGACACTCAGTGTCTGAATGGAGAAGAGTTAGTAGTGGAGTTCCACAGGGTTCAGTTTTAGGGCCACTTTTGTTCCTTGTATATGTAAATGACCTACCAGAGTCTGTAAATTCATTCATGAATATGTTTGCAGATGATGCAAAGATTGTGAAGAAAGTAAAAAACGAGAACAATGGTAGAGAACTTCAGGAAGATCTGAATAGTCTGCATGAGTGGTCAGAAAAGTGGCTAATGAAATTCAATACTTCAAAATGTAAGGTAATGAGAATAGGTACAAGTGCAATAAGGCTCAGGCTTGACTACTCGGTGGCTGGAGTACAACTTCAAGAGACAGAAAATGAGAGAGATCTAGGAGTAAACATACTGGCAATGTTCATAAATATTTATGTAACCTATGTGAGGCCAAAACTCGAGTATGCAGCCCCCTTTTGGAATCCACGCTTGAAAAAGCACATAGCTAAGCTTGAAAAAGTTCAAAGACATGCCACGAAACTGGTGCCAGAAATACTCAATCTCAGTTATGATGAGAGGCTGAGGGAATTAAACTTACCATCACTTGAAGCTAGAATATTGAGGGGGGATATGGTGACAGTCTTTAAATTCCTTCATGGTTATGATAGAGTGGATAGGGATCGATATTTTGATATGCCAGGCTCTAGAACTTGAGATCATAGTTTGAAGCTTGGTAAGAAAACTTGTTTGCAGGATGTAAGGAAATACTTTTTCAGTGTAAGAGTAGTTGATAATTGGAATTGGCTAAGCGAGGAGGTAGTTAATGGTATCTCAATCTATAGTTTTAAGGACAGGTATGATAAGTATCACTAAGTCTAAAATGGAACCAAAGAGGAGACGGGAAGATACGAGCTTTGGGCTCTTTCCCGTAAGCACAATCAGGTAATCACATACACACACACACACACACACACACGCACATACACACACACACACACACACACCACTAAGTATCATATTTAAGGAGTCACTGGAGTCGGGGGAGATTCCAAGATGCTGGAAACAAGCAAATGTGATACCTATCTTCAAAAAAGGAAGGAGGGATACGGCTCTGAACTATAGACCAGTTTCCTTGACCAGCATAGTTTGCAAACTTATGGAGAAACTACTAAGGAAACATATCTCTCTTCACTTGGAATCCTTCAACTTTTTGTCAGTGAGGCAGCATGGCTTCAGAGAAGGAAGATCAACAGTAACAAACGTATTAGAATTTTATGATGAGGTAAGCCAAATCTTACAGGAAAGAGAGGGCTGGGCAGATTGCATATTCCTAGACTTCCAGAAAGCGTTTGACACTGTTCCACATGGGAGACTTATTAGGAAGCTGCAATCAATGGCTAGAATAGGTGGAAATGTCTTGGAATGGATAAAAACTTACTTAGAAGGAAGGGAACAGAGGGTTAGAGTAAGACACTCAGTGTCTGAATGGAGAAGAGTTAGTAGTGGAGTTCCACAGGGTTCAGTTTTAGGGCCACTTTTGTTCCTTGTATATGTAAATGACCTACCAGAGTGTGTAAATTCATTCATGAATATGTTTGCAGATGATGCAAAGATTGTGAAGAAAGTAAAAAACGAGAACAATGGTAGAGAACTTCAGGAGGATCTAAATAATCTGCATGAGTGGTCAGAAAAGTGGCTAATGAAATTCAATACCTCAAAATGTAAGGTAATGAGAATGGGTACAAGTGCAAGAAGGCCCAAGCTTGACTACTCGGTGGCTGGAGTACAACTTCAAGAGACAGAAAATGAGAGAGATCTAGGAGTAAACATACTGGCAGATAAGTCTCCAGAAATACATATAAATGGCGTAGTAAGGGCAGCATATGCATTCTTATCAAATGTAAGGGTAGCCTTCAGGCACATGGACAAGGAAATGTTCAGAAATATTTATGTAACCTATGTGAGGCCAAAACTCGAATATGCAGCCCCCTTTTGGAATCCGCACTTGAAAAAGCACATAGCTAAGCTTGAAAAAGTTCAAAGACATGCCACAAAACTGGTGCCAGAAATACGCAATCTCGGTTATGATGAGAGGCTGAGGGAATTAGACTTGCCATCACTCGAAGCTAGAAGAGTAAGGGGGGATATGGTGACAGTCTTTAAATTCCTTCATGGTTATGATAGAGTGGATAGGGATCGATATTTTGATATGGCTGGCTCTAGAACTAGAGGTCATAGTTTGAAGCTTCGTAAGAAAACTTATTTGCAGGATGTAAGGAAATACTTTTTCAGTGTAAGAGTAGTTGATAATTGGAATTGGCTAAGCGAGGAGGTAGTTAATGCTATCTCAATCCATAGTTTTAAGGACAGGTATGATAAGTATCACTAAGTCTAAAAATGGAACCGATCAGGAGACGGGAAGATACGAGCTTTGGGATCTTTCCCGTAAACACAATTAGGTAATCACACACACACAGAATTGAACAAGGAGTTTCAGTCAGTATTTACAGTAGAAAATATCCCACCCCCTCAGATTGCAGAGATAGAAGCTCAAGGGCCGGTATTAGAGAACATCAACCTTACAGCCACAGAGGTATGCAAAGTGCTGATGGATTTAGATGTTCATAAAGCTACAGGTCCTGATGACATATCCCCTCATGTACTTAAAAAATGTGCAAACTCAATATCAGTGGCACTTTGTATCATATTTAAAGTCACTGGAGTCAGGGAAGATTCCAAGATGCTGGAAACAAGCAAATGTGATACCTATCTTCAAAAAGGGAAGGAGGGATACGGCTCTGAACTATAGACCAGTTTCCTTGACCAGCATAGTTTGCAAAGTTATGGAGAAACTACTAAGGAAACATATCTCTCTTCACTTGGAATCCTTCAACTTTTTGTCAGTGAGGCAACATGGCTTCAGAGAAGGTAGATCAACAGTAACAAACTTATTAGAATTTTATGATGAGGTAAGCCGAATCTTACTGGAAAGAGAGGGCTGGGCAGATTGCATATTCCTAGACTTCCAGAAAGCGTTTGACACTGTTCCACATGGGAGACTTATTAGGAAGCTGCAATCAATGGCTAGAATAGGTGGAAATGTTTTGGAATGGATAAAATCTTACTTAGAAGGAAGGGAACAGAGGGTTAGAGTAAGACACTCAGTGTCTGAATGGAGAAGAGTTAGTAGTGGAGTTCCACATGGTTCAGTTTTAGGGCCACTTTTGTTCCTTGTATATGTAAATGACCTACCAGAATCTGTAAATTCATTCATGAATATGTTTGCAGATGATGCAAAGATTGTGAAGAAAGTAAAAAACGAGAACAATGGTAGAGAACTTCAGGAAGATCTGAATAGTCTGCATGAGTGGTCAGAAAAGTGGCTAATGAAATTCAATACTTCAAAATGTAAGGTAATGAGAATGGGTACAAGTGCAAGAAGGCCCAGGCTTGACTACTCGGTGGCTGGAGTACAACTTCAAGAGACAGAAAATGAGAGAGATCTAGGAGTAAACATACTGGCAATGTTCATAAATATTTATGTAACCTATGTGAGGCCAAAACTCGAGTATGCAGCCCCCTTTTGGAATCCACACTTGAAAAAGCACATAGCTAAGCTTGAAAAAGTTCAAAGACATGCCACGAAACTGGTGCCAGAAATACTCAATCTCAGTTATGATGAGAGGCTGAGGGAATTAAACTTACCATCACTCGAAGGTAGAAGATTGAGGGGGGATATGGTGACAGTCTTTAAATTCCTTCATGGTTATGATAGAGTGGATAGGGATCGATATTTTGATATGGCAGGCTCTAGAACTTGAGATCATAGTTTGAAGCTTGGTAAGAAAACTTGTTTGCAGGATGTAAGGAAATACTTTTTCAGTGTAAGAGTAGTTGATAATTGGAATTGGCTAAGCGAGGAGGTAGTTAATGGTATCTCAATCCATAGTTTTAAGGACAGGTATGATAAGTATCACTAAGTATAAAATGGAACCGATGAGGAGACGGGTAGATACGAGCTTTGGGCTCTTTCCCGTAAACACAATCAGGTAATTACAGTTAGGTAATTACACACTCTCTCTCTCTCATTCCTGCAATTAAGGAAATCTCAGAAAATTCTGACCTTCTCAATGATAATGTTGAAAACGAGTGAATGATTTTAATAAGTATTTTGCTAAAATGGGTATGTCCACATATGAAAAGTCCCAAGATAATAATGACCTGATTATTAATCAACCACTTAATTGCCAGCCTCCAGCTGAAAGGAATATTATCAATAATTTTTGACTGCACCCAATCGATTTAGTGACTTTTTTTTTTTTTTTTTTTTTTAAGAGTGTGACACCGGGATAGGCAGAAACTGCCCTCATCAACAAAGGCCCATGCACGAGAAAATACCAAGACGAAGGAAAAGAAAAAGTTAAGGGCAAGGCAGAGATGAGGTAATGTCACACAAAGGAAAACGACAGACAGAAAAAACAGTCAAAGTAAAGAGGACCCAGAGATATGGAGTACTAGGCTCTGAGATGACGATAGATCTGCTTTTTGAAGGATGAAAGGTCATAAGAATTAGGAAAGACAGAAGGAGGAAGAGAGTTCCAGAGTCTGGAGGTAGATGGGAAGAAGCAGTCGCTGCACCGACCAATCCACGAGCTACAAATCTCCACACAGTACCTGTGAGATGAGGCCGCTTGGCGAGTGTTACGCGGCCTCGGCAGTGGAGGAGGGATGCAACTCGCCAACTCATCAGAGCAGCGATGGAAGTAGTAGCGATAGAAAAGCGAAAGGGAAGATACCTTACGGCGAAGAGAGAGAGAATCCAGGTTAGAAGTAAGAGAAGGATCATTAATGAGTCTGACTGCCTTAGATTGAACCCTATCAAGAAGATAAGTAAAGGAAGAAGCACCCCAGATGTGTGAGCAGTATTCTAAGCAGGGGCGGATAAGACCTTTGTAAATTTTAAGTAACTGCAATGAGGAAAAGTAATAACGAAAACGAAACAAAACCCCCAATTTTTTGGATGAAGATTTAGAAATCTGGATTATGTGATTCCTCCATGACAAGTTAGAGGCTATATGGATTCCTAATATATTGATAGAGTTAAGAGGGTAAATTTCATTAGTTTCGAAGACAATAGGGTTATCAGGAGGAGAAGGAGATAAAGAGATAGCCAGAAACTGTGTCTTGGAGGCATTGAATTTAACTAAATTTTGAGTGCCCCATTCAGATACTCTCTGCAAATCGGAGTTAAGAGTAGAAGAAAGAGTGATACGAGATTGATTACGAGTAACAGATGAAGGTTGTGAAGATAAGGCAGAGGAAAAGTGAAGGGTAGAATCATCGGCAAAGGCATGAAGAAGAGAGGAAGATGGGGACTGTAGAAGATCATTGATGAAGAGAAGGAAGAGAGTAGGTGAAAGAACAGAGCCCTGTGGAACACCACTGGACACAGAGAAAGGGCTAGATGTAGCGCCATCAACAACTACAGATATAGAACGGTCAGTGAGAAAACTGGAAATCAGAGTACAGAAAGAAGGGGTGAAGCCGTAGGCAGGGAGTTTGGCCAACAGAGCCTTGTGCCAGACTCTGTCAAAAGCCTTAGAGATATCAAGGGCGACGACAAAGGATTCCCCATAGTTCCTCAGAGAAGATGACCATACATGAGTAAGATAGGACAGGAGATCACCAGTGGATCTTGCCTTGCGGAAGCCGTACTGGTGATCGGAGATAAGTGAGTTAGATTCAAGGCGTTTCAAGAAGTGAGCATTGAGCAAAGTTTCGAAAACTTTAGCAATAGAGGAGGTTAGAGCAATAGGTCGGTAGTTAGAAGGAATAGAGCGGTCACCCTTCTTAGGAACAGGTTGAACTAGAGCATGCTTCCAAGATGAAGGATAGATACTGGTTGACAGAATGAGGCGAAAAAGACGGCAAAGCACGGGAGCCAGTTCATCTGCAAACTCCTTAAGGAACCTTGCAGGGATACCATCGGGACCAGATGCCTTGTTTGTCTTTAGAGAGCGAAGAACCTTATGAACTTTGCGTGAAGAAAGGATAAGGGAGGGCATAGGGTTAGAGAGGGGAAAAGACTGAGGAACAGGTGCGCTGGAATCGTTGATAGAAGAGTTGGCAGAAAAATGAGAGCCAAAGAGAGTGGCTTTGTCAGTGGGAGAGCAAGCTATAGAACCATCAGAACGAATGAGAGGGGGAAAGCTTGAGTTACAGAAGTTTTTGGCTAAGGACCAGAAGCATTTGTCAGTGGGAGAGGAGTTAAGGTCAACTTTCCTTCTTATAAAGGAAGCCTTAGACCTTCGAATCTGAGCTGTACAGCAATTCCTAGCTATAATAAAAGCAGAGCGAGTTAAATCGGAAGGAGAGGCTTGGTAAGATCGGTGAGCCTGATTCCTAGCCTGGATAGCCATGGAGCAGGCACGGTCAAACCAAGGTTTAGGGGGAGAGAAAGTTTTTGTAGAAGAGGGGATGTACGCCTCCATTCCCGCGGTCATTCT
>JAXCGZ010004951.1:22500-24597 GCA_037179515.1 Halocaridina rubra | reverse complement strand
GGGTGATAAGTAGCGGATTGGGAGACTTTTGAAGCTACCCCGCTACAAAAATTTTCAATTGGGCGACACGCTACTTTTTGGGCGACTTCTATTTTTCTGTATGCTATAAATACAAAAATTCGCTACTTTTAGCTTCATAATTAAGAAAAAATAAAATTACATTAAAAGACCAAATTACAAATTTCTAGATTAAGTATATTAGCTACTGATTGTTACTTCAACCTACGTACATTCATTTCCAATGAGTAATGGTTATTTTTTCCGAAACTCAACATGTTCAAAGCTTGTATAAATCTTGACCAGAGCGTGGCTTTGTTTTACTGTCGCGTCGGCCTCAATCTCTCTCGTGTCGTTAAGTTACAGTGGCTGTGTTCCATACATCACCCCTTCCTTAGTAAGTTCTTTGTGTTAGTTATATTAATTGCCCTTATCCCATCAACACAACGAGTAAATGGAGTTATTATAATAAAAACTTTCAACATTCATGGCTCTCTGATAAAGAATTCAGAAAATGGATCGAAGAAGTGAAATGAGATAGTGAAAAGGCTTATTGTAAACTTTGCAAAACTAATTTCAATAAGCACTCATCTACTGCAAAACATATCGAAAATGTTGCTTGTGTGTTTGCACCTACACAGCAGAAATTGACAACTATTTGTTTGCAAAAAGGTTCTGTTACAACTCCTGAACTCAAGTTAGCTGCTTTTACTGCTTGCCATACCTCTATTCGCAACGTCGATCATCTGACAGAGTTAGTTAAATGTGAATTTCCATCTTCAAGTTCAGCATCAATGACAATTGGCGCAAAAAAACTAAACATACATAGAACTAAATGCTCAGCAATTATTAAAAATGTAATAGCTCCTGCCCTGATGCAAGAACTAATTGAAGACGTTCATGATCGGTCTTATTCGCTAATCATTGACGAATATAACTGACATTTCTTGTTTGAAACATTTATGCCTGTGTATTAGATATTACAGTTCCAAGGAAAATCGAATTGTTTCCCAATTTTTAGGATTAATTCCTGTTATTGAAACAACTACTGAGTCTCTGTATGAAGCTACCACTAAATTCTTGTCTGAAGTTGGTGTTGATATTAAACACTGCTTTGCCTTTGCAACGGATGGTGCATCAAACCTTTGTGGCATAAAAAATTCTCTGTACACACGCATGAAAGTGGTTAATCCAAATATCTTACTGCAATTCTTACTTGGAGATATGCAAACTGATAAATGATGGCGAGGAACACTTAAAAATTTTACCTCTATCTCCTACACGGTGGCTTGCTAGATGTAACTGCGTGAAGAGAGTTCTGCAGCAATGGGATACTTTGCAATTGCATTTTAAAATTGTCTCTTCCCATTGCGATAGATACTATGCAAGAGAGCTGTCTAATATGTATTCTGATCCCTCAAATAAATTATACTTAACAGCTTTCGCTGTTGAGAAGAGTTCTGCCACATTTGCACTTAACTGTTAATGCTATATTCAACGATATTGATGAGAGAGATTTCCTCTCTTACGAAAATGCTGATCTAGGATACGAATTTTCCAACTTATTAGCCAAGAATTTAGCTTCAGGGAAAATTGCTGCAGAGCAAAGACGTTTTGTGCAACAACGTTGTTATAAATTTTTGAGAAGAGCATGCAAGGAACTATGCAAGTGCATTCCTGTGAATATGGAGACGCTTCTGAAGATCTACAACCTTTGTCCTAAAACTTGCCTGTCACGTACCCGTCCATCATTTTCTGCTCTGCCTCTAGAATTGTGCGATCAATCTCAGATTGGTGAGATCGAGAATCAGTGGCGTTTGCTGCTTACGTTCAAATGGGAAAATTTTTTTCCTGATGAAATACCAACAGATGGAGTTGATTTCTGGTGCAAAGCAATTACCTTTTAAAATTCGGCTGGTGATTGCGTATTTAAAGAATTGTCCACATTTGCTTTAACTATGTCCAGCTTGCCCATTAGTAATGCCACAGTCGAAAGAGTGTTTTTGAGAGTAACTGCTATGAAAATGAAGCTCCGAAGCAGAATAGGGCTGAATCTTCTGTCGTCAATAATTTGAAGACAAGAATGTTTGTTGCTTCAAT
>JAXCGZ010004951.1:15000-17500 GCA_037179515.1 Halocaridina rubra | reverse complement strand
TTCTTTTCCTTCCAAATTTATCTTCCATTATATGGCACTGTGTTTATGTGTATGTATGTATGTATGTTCATGTTTATATGTGTACGTATATGTGATTAATTACATGCACATTCCTTTGCTGTGTTAGCCTCAGATGACAATGATGTGTATGAGTATGCATGTACGCATCTTTATCTGTGGTAAGGACGAATAACTCCTTTTGCTGAAATGAATACCACAAACTCTCTCTCTCTCTCTCTCTCTCTCTCTCTCTCTCTCTCTCTCTCTCTCTCTCTCTCTCTCTCTCTCTCCTTGATATGTATGACTATGAAGCCCCAGTGGTATTTCTATTGCTCATCTAATTAATGCATGCATATGTATATGTACCTACTTATTATTCTAACCTGAAAATTGTTATTCTATATCTGCTTCAAATTGTCTGCAGTAGTACTGTGGAAAAGTGAAATGTAATTTATAGCACTCAACAAGGGCTATTGAAAATATTGTTACAAACATTACTCTTCAATTACTCTTCAATTATTACAATATATTTTATTATTCATTACTTGCTACGATATTTAAAATTAATTGCAAATTCTATTAATATTTTATTTCTACATAACTAAATAGATTGTAATGTTTATCAACTGCAATATGACTGGGAGTGTCCATGTGCACATGTCCCCATGAACAGTTATCTGAACAAATAAAAAAAAAGAAAAAACTGCCTCCGGTACTGGTGGAGGGGCTTTCCTTTCTTCTGGGCTAGTTGATTTTCTCGCCGACGTCGTCCATACCTCTCGTAATATAGACGATTCACCATCCCAGGCATCTTCTTAGTCGAATTCAGCAACAAACAACGCCTAGTAGGGGTGATATTGCTCAAAGCAACATTCACAGTGTTCCGCACGGTGAAATACGTGAATTGCGCTGAATTTTCTCCCAAGTTGACCACACGGCTCTTCTGTTGACGTTTCTCAGCCTTCGTGAACGAAGTTTCAGAAACTTTCCCTCACTATCAAAATGTATGGGACGAGTCTTACTCTGGGCGCCTTTCAGAGACATGGGTGAGATGTGACATGCTGTGTTTCCTCTATACTGTAAGAGTCGTGAGAGTTTGATGTGTTGCTGTCGATGTCTGTTTCGTCGGCGTAGCTGACGGCCACACTACCTATCCTTGAGAGTGCGGCCTCGCCGCTTGCTTTTAGGCGTATTAAAGCTTCTTCTAACTCGAGGATTCGACGATTTTTTTTCTCTTCTGACATTGCCTCCCACGAGGCGTTATATTCTTCTGTGTCTTGCATATTTTCACGGCACGAGATTCACTGGCATATAATTTCCTGTCTCTTCATGGTAATTTAGGCATGATATCGTACTAGGCTGCTACCAATGTCGTATAGTTGTATACTAGACTAAAATTATAGCATGCGAGGATATAATGGGCAAGCGAGAATCGACGTAGCACTTAGTTTATTTAGTTAAGCTGTAAAAGAGGAATAGTGATGACGATAACGAAACAAAACTCCCAATTTTTGGATGTAGGTTTGGAAATTTGGATTATGTGATTCCTCCAAGACAAGCTAAAGGATATTTGCATTCCTAATATGTTAACAGAACTGATAGGGTAAATTTCATTATATTCGAAGACAATAGGGCTATCAGAATTAGAAGAAGATAAAGACACAACTAGAATCTGTCTTGGAGGCATTGAATTTAACTAAATTTTGCATGGAAAGTCAGACAGAGGCATGGCGACCCATGGTGGCCCACATACGAGCGGATACGGCATTGCGGGAAGGTAAGGTATGATATATATATATATATATATATATATATATATATATATATATATATATATATATATATATATATACATACATACATACATACATACATACATACATACATACATACATACATACATACATACATACATACATACATACATACATACATACATACATACATACATACATACATACATACATACATACATACATACATACATACATACATACATACATACATATATATATATATATATATATATATATATATATATATATATATATATATATATATCTGAATTCCAGATCAAAACTTAGCACAAGGGTCTGCCCCTCTCTTTTTCTCTATTTAATTTTCGTGCTTTTCCCTCTAATTCCCTTATATCCTTAATCCCCTCCCTTTTTTCCCTCCTATCCCATCCTAAAAAAAAAAGGTAAGGTATACATACATACATCCATACATACATACATACATACATACATACATTCATGCATACATACATATGTACTTACATTCTTGCATACATGCATACATATTACATGCATATATATATATATATATATATATATATATATATATATATATATATATATAAATATATATATATATATATATATATATATATATATATATATATATACTGTGGTATTTTGTTTCGTTGCGTGCGGTGTGGCAGTGTTGTATTTTGTAGTATTACTTCACTATTGTGTATTTATTTGTACTTTGGCTGCCA
>JAXCGZ010004951.1:0-10000 GCA_037179515.1 Halocaridina rubra | reverse complement strand
GAGTCACTGCTTGACAAATTCGACAGCACTAGTCCAAGGGGCGAAATGGGAGGCTCATAAATTTACACGAATTTTACGAGTCTCTAACAATAGCTCATCACCTGATGCTGTCCTCAGCGAGAGTCCTCGTCCGTTCTGTAAACAAAGCAGACGAGCATCACATTCTAAAATAAAAGGATATAATTTTATCATATTATACATAATTATGGATTTCCTAAGATTTAGATTAGCTTTACAAACAAATTCATATTATTCATGAGAAAATGATGAAATTAATGACAAAATAAATGATTGTTATAATATAGTCTCTCAATGAATATATTCATGTAGGTAGATGCACAATATTACTTATGGTATTACAATAAAACACACACAAGGTATAACTAATGAACTGTGTGTGATAGACAGATCACCACACTCTCCCCCCAAAAAGGGTAGGAAGCTAAATAAATCACATGTACAAACAAAATAAAGTGTAGAACAAAAACAGAAAATTGAAAGGCATCATTTACAACCTATCCTACTCCAACTGAGTTGAAGGGTCTAACAAATCTGACTCTTTCCTCTGGTAAAGGAGGGGGAACTGGTTGAGAGATCATCTTGCCAACTGCCTTTTTACACAAAATACATGGTTTTAATATTTTCTTCACAATAACTCTACCTTTAGAGATCCAAAACTGCTTCCTAAGTCCTGACAACATTTGTCCTAATCCATAAGCTACTTTAGATGAATCACAAAATATGTGCAAATCTGATACACCAGGGACAATTACAAATCTAGGATATTGAATGGTTGACATCTGATTCAAATCTCTGCAAATAACTGAAAATTCTTGTACTAAAGGTTCTGGCAAAGGTTCATCCCAAGAACAGTTACTTCTCCATAATTTTGAAATGAACAATTTTCCCTTGATCAAGATTGGTGATAACAATCCTAAAGGATCAAATACACTAGCAATTACAGATACAACTGATCTCTTGGTGATTTGATGATGCACACACTCCTCCTTGCACACTTTCTTACTGGAGTGCAATTTAATTTCATCGTTTACAACATTCCAAGAAATTCCTAAAACATTTACATTATACAGATCTAATTGATCATGATTAACACCTACTTCATCATTAAATTTTACATCATTACTCACCCAACCTTGCAATGGCATAGAGGCTTCTGCTAAAATAGAATTTACTATGGGATACTCTGTTTTTAACTGTTCAGAGTCTGAATAGGTACAAACAAGGTTATCTACATAGAAATGAGAGATCAGAGACTTAGCTACTGGATGTGAATGTGTCTCCAAGTGATATGTGAGTGTTTTCTGAAGCAAAAAGGGAGATGATGTTGTACCAAAGAGTACTACTTTAAATCTATAGGTAACTATTTTCTGAAGTGTTTCATCCTCGAACCACAAGAATCTACAGAAATCTCTGCAGTTTGGCAAAATACCTATACGTAGGAAGGCTTTGGAAATGTCTGATACAGCAGCTACAGGGTTAGTACGAAATTCAACGAGTGAATCAACAAGTTTATGGGTTAGGCTTGGGCCTGTTAGTAAACATTCATTCAGACTCTTTGATTGTGAATCAGCTCTACTAGAAGCATTAAACACTACTCTAATAGAAGTGGTAGGAGAATTCTTGTAGACTGGATGATGAGGCAAGTAATGAGTCAGTCCGTCTGTAACTGAAGGGTTATCAATTTTCTCAATGAATCCCAATTCAATGTACTCATTAAAAATCTCTGAGTATTGTCCATAAAGTTCTGGACGAGTTGCAAAGGATTTAGCTAGTGACATGAGCTGACCATAAGCTCTTCTATAGTTAGTTGCTGGTCCCTCAGTGCCCTTAAAGGGTAATTCCACAAGATACTGATTGTCCGCCTTCTGGCAAGTGGACTCAAAATGACTCACTGATTGTACTTCCTCATGTGTTAAAGTTTCATTCTTAATACCAATAACATCTAAATTCCAAAGGTTCTGAACTTCAGACTCAAGGGTTTGTACTCTTACACGAGCACAAAGCACATGTTGCCCATTAACTGTGTTAACTGACTGAGAACTAATTGCCCACTTTGGCATAGGTCCAAAGATAATCAAACCTGCTGGACTAGACAAAAGTGTAATTCCAGAATAGAAAGTATGGTTGGTCACAAATCTAGAATAGTAATCTGCACCAATTACCATACTTATGTCACTAATCACATCACACTCAATGTTACGATCTGCAAGTTTGATCCCCTTTTTTGTGAGTGTTTCTGCAACACTAGCAATGCCAGGTACATATAACGTAGTGTTAACCTTATCATAGACAACAGCATAAATCGGAATACGTTGTGTACCAATGCGTACTACAACACAAACGACGTCACACAAAATGTTTTCGGCTTGATTACCAAATGAAGTCAGTTTAAGTGAGATACGAAACACTGGATTGAGTTTAAGGCGCTTTACTACTGCAGAATGAATGAAAGACCGTTGAGCGCCGGTATCTAAAAACATCCTAACTGTTTCACGTACCCCAGCACCAGAAATCTTAACAATTGCTGTAGGAAGTGCTACTGAAGGAAGTGGAACCTTATTAGTCTGGATATCTGTTTGAACAGAATTAGCGACACTGTCATCTCTTCCTGACAGGATTTTAAACTTATCATCCACTACTACTTGATTAGTGGGAATGTTACTGTTAAGGTTAGTTTCATTATTAATAACTGTTGGGGCATTAGACGCAACTGACACTTGATTAACTGCAGTACTACGGTTGGTTAGTTTCATGCAGAGAAAGGTATGATGTTTGCCATTACACTTTCTACACGCGGCCGTCTCTCTACACTGTGAGGCTCTATGGCCTTTCTGCATACACACGAAACATAGTTCTAACTCTCTAACTCTGTTCTTCCTGGCTTCTTGAGTTGCGTAATTAGAACAAAACTTAGAATTATGAATATCCTTACAGAAGAGACAAGGTTTGTTCCAAGTACTTGAATTGCTAGATGACGAATTAGACTTATTTTGAGTCTGGGACACAACTACTTGTTTTGGTACTGTACTAAACCTATGATTAGAATTTGTACTAGAATTCTGACTAACTACTACTTTAGTTTTGGAATGTGCATCAGAATGTGAACCTTGCTTATTCCTAGACTGATCAGAGAGACTACGAGAACATTCCATGACCTTGATAAGGTGTCCAATACCATCCTTCAATTGTGTAATAGTCAAAGTATAAGTACTGTACTTATTAAAAAGGTACTCTAAAGTATTAGGACTAAGTTTCTTAGCAATTATGTCTTTTATTAGGTACTCATCACAAGGTACTTGGGTTACACCCTCTATTTGCATCAACAAACGTTGAAATGTTAAGTGAAATTCAGTCAACTCAGTTAAATTATGTTCAGGGGG
This sequence comes from Halocaridina rubra, assembly GCA_037179515.1. Classification (NCBI taxonomy): domain Eukaryota; kingdom Metazoa; phylum Arthropoda; class Malacostraca; order Decapoda; family Atyidae; genus Halocaridina; species Halocaridina rubra. The sequence goes on along the minus strand of JAXCGZ010004951.1, from coordinate 6,599 downwards.
TTTCATATCCATCAAATCTAAATGTAATTGTTGCAACAAAAGGTCATTGTCGGCAAAGCTTTTTCTCAACAAACTTAATGCTATACTGTAATTACCACAAGTTATGGGAAGACCTTCAATGGTTCTATAAGCTTTACCTCTCAAATAAGATCTGAGCATGCTAAATTTCAATACTGGGTCAATGTCTTGACGACTATCAAGTAAACTACTAAAGGAATCCCAAAAACAATTCCACTGACTCAACTGACCATCAAATTCAGGAATCTTAATCTCAGGCAACTTAGGGTGTGGAAGGGGTCTAGCAGGTACTACTGTCTGACTAGGAGCTTGACTAGTTGTAGCTTGTGCTTGACTACCAAAGGACAAATGATCATCTATAGCTGACTTAATTTGAATGAGCACTTTATAGGCATTACGTTTCAGAGTTCTGTGCTCTCTAGAAACTTGGCTAAGCTGGGTACTATCAATAGCATCTTGACTAGCTGTCCAATGTACATCAATGGACTCGTACAACTTTGTAAGTTCTGCTTCTGAAAACTGTAACGACCGTAAGGATGGTGGAGGAGACGCTTTAAGGTCATGTTCTATAGAAATGAGCATATCTGTCAGATCATCGGTTACAACCTTGTAAAGTTCAAACGCTTTACTTTCATCAATTGATGGTAAAGACATCTTGCTGGATTAATCTTTACCTTATACAAATCACAATAATTTTGGCTAGGAGGCCAAACTAAACTAATACCAAAATTCACTAGGATTATAATATTTATATCCTAGGTACACTTGATTACACACGCATGTATTCAAATAGCTAATCTAAACCTTCCCTTGGACTAAAGAATTCGACATCAGCAGTGATATCACAAAAAATATGCCATGGATTAATGCGCAGTGTTTTAATATCAAAGTTCAAAAACAATACCAAAGGTAGCCTATTCCAAATTCCATTCAGTAAATGTAGTAAAGTATGCTAGCTAGGCTAGGCACCATATCCGGTTCGAAGGACCAGAAAAAACTAGAATATGTGGTGACTATTCCCAGAATGCCTGCTTTCATCTGGTCAATGAATAGTCTACTCTCAGTTTTTTGCAGGCTACCGTACACAAAAATATTTACTCCACCAACTTCAAATAAAGTTGGGCTAAAACTTACTGGCTTATAATTAAATATTAGACAAACTGTATGGTACTAAAGGGGAAGGGCATGAGTTACGTTTGCTTAATAGTTAGTGGAGAACTCCCACTGGTAAATAACACAAATACACTAAATAACATTAACTGAACACTGCATAAATCCAGGCTTAAATGAAAGACTCATCGATAAAATATAAAAATATATTGAAAAAGAGTTAATATTATAATGGAGCAATGTATCAGCCCAAAAGAAAAGGTTAAATTTTACTTTAGTAACAAAGAGTTATAGCTCCAGGCACGACTGCTGGACACATCAAAATAAACAACAATATCAAATAATAATTGTTCAAAATCCAAAAACTTTATACAATATTAAAAAGGAGTCACTGCTTGACAAATTCGACAGCACTAGTCCAAGGGGCGAAATGGGAGGCTCATAAATTTACACGAATTTTACGAGTCTCTAACAATAGCTCATCACCTGATGCTGTCCTCAGCGAGAGTCCTCGTCCGTTCTGTAAACAAAGCAGACGAGCATCACATTCTAAAATAAAAGGATATAAATTTATCATATTATACATAATTATGGATTTCCTAAGATTTAGATTAGCTTTACAAACAAATTCCAATTATTCATGAGAAAATGATGAAATTAATGACAAAATAAATGATTGTTATAATATAGCCTCTCAATGAATATATTCATGTAGGTAGATGCACAATATTACTTATGGTATTACAATAAAACACACACAAGGTATAACTAATGAACTGTGTGTGATAGACAGATCACCACAATTATTATTATTATTATTATTATTATTATTATTATTATTATTATTATTATTATTATTATTATTATTATTATTATTATTATTACTATTATTATTATTATTATTATTATTATTATTATTATTATTATTATTATTATTATTATTATCATTATTATTATCATTATTATTATTTTTATTATTATTTTTATTATTATTATAATTATTTTTATTATTATTATTATTATTATTACTATTATTATTATTATTATTATTATTACTATTATTATTACTATTATTATTATTATTATTATTATTATTATTATTATTATTATTATTATTATTATTATTATTATTATTATTATTATTATTATTATTATTATAATTAAATCTTCATTCATCTTTGGTGAGTGAGATACTGGGATAGACAGGAAAATTGGAGTCATCATTCCCAGTCACCAAGAACACAGTGAGGCGAATAAAAGTGGAATATGGAGTACAAGGCAGAAATAAGAGAATGCTAACCAACAGGAATAGGACAGGTTGAAAGCATAGTCAACGAAGGCCTAGAAATATTGCATGATTAGATCCTAGGTGACGAAAGATCAGATTTATGAAGTATGAAATGTTTTAAGATGTAGGGAACACAGAAGGAGGAAGTAGATCCCAAACTTAGAAAGTGTAAGGAAAGAGGCAGTCACCGACAGAGTAATCCGCGATTTGCATATCTCCACACATTACATGTAACACGAGGTCGGTTGGCGAGTGCTGCATGGCCTCGGCAGTGGGGAAAGGATGCAATTCCCCAACTCATCAGAACAGCGATGGATGTAGTCATGGTAGTAAAGAGAGAGAAATGATACCTTTCTGCAAAGAGAAAGAAGGGGCAGTGATGAGTTCGATTGCCTTAGATTCATCCCTTCAAAGCGATACGTATAAGAAGAAACTGCCCAGATAAAAGAGCAGTATTTATTAACAATGAAGCATTAGACTTTTATAAATTTTAAGTAATTGAGAAGAGGTAAAATAATGACGAAATAGAAACAGCAATTTGCAATTTTTTATTTGAATTATACGACTCCTCCCAGCCAAGTTAGAGGCTATCTAAAGTCCTAATATACTACTAGAAATAAGAGGGTTAAGTTCGTTTATTTAGAAAACACTAGGGCTATTAAGAGAAGAAGAAAAAGAGATAACCAAAAACTGTCTTGGAGGCATTAATTTTAACTAAATTTTGGAGACGCCACTCAGATGCCCATTGTAAATCAGTTGGAATTCTCCCACTGAAAGAATTTCGGGCTTAACTATGGAGACGCCACTCAGATGCCCTTTGTAAATCAGTTGAAATTCTCCCACATAAAGAATTTCGGACTTAACTTTGGAGGCGCCACTCATATGCCATTTTGTAAATCAGTTTAAATTCTCCCACTGAAAGAATTTCGGACATAACTTTGGAGACGCCACTCAGATGCCCTTTGTAAATCAGTTGAAATCTCCCACTGAAAGAATTTCGGACTTAACTGTTTCTATATGATTTTTTTTCACATCTCCGCTATGTCGATGGATGGTTCACAAGCTATGGCCCCCAGTACCCATGATAGAGGGAAGCTAAGAATCTCCGGGAATCTTGGTGACTCCACTATTGGGGTGAAGGTAGACACTCTTGGTGGTAGAATGGTTCTACCCATAACCTTGCATCTCCTTACAGATATGCTTCTTTTACTCTGCATTTTTCTAACTCTAATCTTTCATCAGTGGGAAAGCACTTCAGTACATCCCTCCCTAACCTTCTTCTTTCTGAAACCCAGCTTGCTAGCCGTGCATACCCTGACCCATTTCCATTCTCTCTCTGCAACATGTTTTTTTTCTTTCTATTGTAAAGATGGGCGTGTGCCTTCTGTAACAATATAGCACCTTTTGGAGTACTCATGGACCTTGAATCTAGTGACTTCGATGTTCTCTGGCTGAAGATCTGTCTCGATACTACAAATATATTTCTTTGCTTCAGTTACTGCTATTCTAACTCCATAGACTTTATGTCCTTCTTGGAATATCTGTCCTCTTGCCAAGAGTCTTACAATCTTTTCATCAACATGATGAGGTCCTTTACAAAAGTGGCTTCAATGTACACCACGGGGGATGGCATAATTCTTCTCACACTGATGTGGTAGGATGTGAGGCCCGTGCTCTCCCTACCACTCATGATCTGGAGCAAATTAGCAATCATCCTACTCGTGTCCCGATCTCCTCAGCCATGCAATTAACACTCTTGACATATTCTTTCTTTCAAACTATTTACATTTTTTATATTCCTCTCTTGGTCATTCTGACAACACTTTGCTTTCAGTCTCTTCCTCTTTTGCTCCCCCTTCATCAACTCCTCCTACTCAATGATGTTTTTGGCACTTTGAGCGTAGCGAAGGTCATTATTTGCGAGATTTTTACTTTGGTTTTCCATGGGTTCATACGCTTTCGGATCTGCAACCGTGATCAGTTAGCCTGAAAAGCAACTGAGATCATAAAGTTGGAAATGAAGGTGTTCATCCCCTCCTCTCTCATTCTCCATCTAATTCTTGGTTTCACAGTGCCTGCTCCGTGGCTATTTAGGTCAGCTATCGGGCATGCCATTCATACCAAGCTTCTCTTTCTGATTTAAGCTACTCAGAATTTATTACGACAGGTGTAAAGCATTCATAGGTCTAAAGTTTCCTTTTTAAGAATGAAAGTTGATTGCCTGAACTCTTCCCCACTGATATATGTTTCTTGTCCTTTCCCAAAAACCTCTCCAAAAGTTCTTTTAACTTTAAGTTTTCCCCTAACATTCAACCTGGCGGTTCTATAGCTTGCACTCTTACTGACAAAACCATTCTCGTTGGCTATCAGTTTTCTGAAAATCTTCCGTAGGTGCTTCCAGCGCACCTGACCCTAGTACTTTAAACCTCTCTAACCATATGCCTTACCCTATTCACTTTTCATACAAGGCATCTGGATTAGACGGCATCCCTGCAAGGTACCTTAAGGAGCTTTCAGATGATTTGGCACTCGTGCATTAACATCATCTTTGCTCCATTCTCTTCATAACTATCAATTCTTCATCTTATAACCACGATCTAGTCAGCCTCTCTTCCTAAGTATGGTGACCATTCTATTCCTTTTAACTACCGATTAGGTGAGTTAACTTTTACAATCACTAAAGTACTATGCACTTGTGACCTCCTGTTCTATCTTACTCACGTATGGTCATCTTCTCTGAAGATCTATGGCGAATCCCTTGTCGTCGCCCCTGTTATTTCTGAGGTTTTTGAGAGAGTCTGGCACAAGACTCTGTTGGCAAAAGTTTTGCTTATGGCTTCACCCCTTCTCCCTGCTCTCTTGTATTCAGTTTCTTTCTGATCGTTTTATATCTGTGGTTGATAACAGTGCAACATTTAGCTCATACCCAGTTACCAGTGGAGTTCCACAGGGCTCTGTTCTTTCACCCACTCTGCTCCTGCTCTTTATCAATGATATTCTGTGGTCCCAGTTTTATTCTCTTCTACATGCCTTTGTCGATGATTAAGTCCTTCCTTTTTTGTCTGCCTTCTCTTCACAACCATCATCTGTTACTCGCATTTCATATTATAATGAAAATAGAGAAAGATATTCTCGAAGAAATCAAGTTAAATTAAGTTGCTTCGACATACTACATCATCATTGCCGTCTCTACAAAGCAAGTAGTGTTGTATAAAATATATTGCTTTATTATTACTCTCCAGCAGCCATTTGTGACCTAAGTGCTGAACACCTGTAAGTGGGTCTTCAGTTATTGAATCACAAATGCTTGCTGGAAACTAATAATGACGCAAGATTCTTCGTGTATGTTCCTCCCATTGACGTTTTTGGCCTCTCGAACCAGTCATTTTTTTCTTTTAAGTCATTGCCGTTCTTTACATACCTCATTGAACAACCTAAAGAGAAAGACTTTTATATTTTAAAAATAAATCAGCATAAAAGAAAAATTCCGTTATCTCAGACTTCTTGCTTCGTAAGAAAAGTTGAACTGCTATCAAATAAAAGAAAATACAAGTCTTTTTTATTAAACTACAACACATAGCCAGTCATGATGCAGTATGACAAAACTGGAAGTAAAATTATGCAAATGATATTGCCACCGAAGAGGGATTCTTTTGAGGAAGACGACATAAGTATGTTATCCATCACTTACGTGTCAGCTGCTTAAAACAGGACATATAATTGTTGAAAAAAATATTTTTGCTTTTTTCTTTTCTTCCTTTTCTTATTTTGTTTTTCATTTCTTCTTAATTTCCTTCCGCTTTAGTTTTCTAAAACATATGCAGAATATTTTTACTTGTATTTCATGAAAATTTTATTTATTCCTTACTCAAGCTGGCTTTGTGGGTGTAAATCTGTGGCTTAAAATTGCCCTCCCTGAGGGAAGGGGTAAGAATACTTCCTCCGTGTTCCCCTACGTGTCGTAAAAATGGACAAAATGGGACGGAGCGAGGGCACTGGGAGTACCTTCAACTTAGGTAAAGCAAATGCAGCGGGTGCTCTCAGTGATAGTTTAATAAGTCGATTATAAGGGTAAATTCCGTTTGACGTCTTGAATGGTTAAATGTAAGAAATATCAATAAAATCTGATGGGAAGTACTATTAACATCAATGTTTTCATTTACAAGATCACTAGAAGACCTAC
>JAXCGZ010004950.1:15000-24632 GCA_037179515.1 Halocaridina rubra | reverse complement strand
TCACAACCATTCAGCAGGAGGTAATATACTTCAGTCAACTTCTCCCCAAACTGTTTTCCTTTTTTGATATCGGCTACCCCCCAGTTTAAGGGGGAAACAGCCAAGGTATATGTATGTACTACTCTCAGCTCCTTGGGGATAAAATGGGTGCTCCTTTCTCTCTCCATTACCTTGCTTGGGTTAGTGCGGCCTATTTTTTATCTAATTAAATCTGCCAGTTCCATTAACCAACGATTTTTTTCTTCTAAAAACCTAATATTTACCTTAAAGTTAAAAAAGAAGAAAAAAAAAACTTTTTTTTTTCACACTCCGAAACCTTTAAAATACAGAGACTGCAATCAAAGCCCCCAAACAAAATACATGATTTAATTTGCTTCACACTTTTAACTCCCTTTCTAGTGCTGCTTACACTGACCAAGGTAGAAGAGCAACAGTGCAATTTTCAATTACCTGAAATTCATTCAGAGATCAGATTTTTTCACTCTCCAGTTTAATTCTCTCTTTACTTTGGGTAATTTTTATGGTCTTTGTGAATAGGATTAAAATTGCATTTAATTTGAAGAATGTGCTCTAATTAACGACCACAGTTGCAGGAGAGAGAGAGTAAATAATAATAATAATAAACCTTTATTTCCATTACAATACAATGGGTATTCGTCAGCCAGGGCAAGCCCCAACCCCCCCACTGTGGTGGCCAACCACATCAGTACCTGCCAGGAAACAGCTTAAACTCTCGATCTTGGATGGGAACCGATCTTTCGAGCTCGTGAATGCGAAGCCAGCGCGTTACCACTGTACTAGCCAGAGAGAGAGAGAGAGAGAGAGAGAGAGAGAGAGAGAGAGAGAGAGAGAGAGAGAGAGAGAGAGAGGTATTCGACATCTATACAGTAACTGTAGCCAAGTCTCTTCCCAAAACTAATGCATATAAATACGAATAAAAGAATAAAATAAAAAAAAATAAAAAATAAAAAATCCATTTGTCTTGTGGTGGAATTTATCCCATACTTTTTCCACTTTCCAAATCGGCTTTCAGTCAGGCTTTTTATTGTATTTTTTTTTTTATTTTTTTTTTTACCAATGTGTAGTTGTAAGTAATCTTAAAAATTCTAGAAAAACTTTCTGGAAACTGTTACAAACGAGAAACTATTCATTATTATTTTTGGTGTGGGTCTCGTGTTATTTTATTTGTGTGTTTGTGTGTGCATGTGTATTTTTCTCAGAAAACTGTTGCAAACTATACACTCTTAGTCTTTTCTATGATCTCTTTCAGTACCTTGTGTGTGTGTGATTACCTAATTGTGATTACCTAATTGTGTTTACGGGAAAGAGCCCAAAGCTCGTATCTTCCCGTCTCCTGATCGGTTCCATTTTTAGACTTAGTGATACTTATCATACCTGTCCTTAAAACTATGGATTGAGGTAGCATTAACTACCTCCTCGCTTAGCCAATTCCAATTATCAACTACTCTTACACTGAAAAAGTATTTCCTTACATCCTGCAAACAAGTTTTCTTCCGAAGCTTCAAACTATGACCTCTAGTTCTAGAGCCAGCCATATCGAAATATCGATCCCTATCCACTCTATCATAACCATGAAGGAATTTAAAGACTGTCACCATATCCCCCCTTACTCTTCTAGCTTCGAGTGATGGCAAGTCTAATTCCCTCAGCCTCTCATCATAACCGAGATTGCGTATTTCTGGCACCAGTTTCGTGGCATGTCTTTGAACTTTTTCAAGCTTAGCTATGTGCTTTTTCAAGTGCGGATTCCAAAAGGGGGCTGCATATTCGAGTTTTGGCCTCACATAGGTTACATAAATATTTCTGAACATTTCCTTGTCCATGTGCCTGAAGGCTACCCTTACATTTGATAAGAATGCATATGCTGCCCTTACTATGCCATTTATATGTATTTCTGGAGACAAATCTGCCAGTATGTTTACTCCTAGATCTCTCTCATTTTCTGTTTCTTGAAGTTGTACTCCAGCCACCGAGTAATCAAGCTTGGGCCTTCTTGCACTTGTACCCATTCTCATTACCTTACAATTTGAAGTATTGAATTTCATTAGCCACTTTTCTGACCACTCATGCAGATTATTTAGATCCTCCTGAAGTTCTCTACCATTGTTCTCGTGCTTTACTTTCTTCACAATCTTTGCATCATCTGCAAACATATTCATGAATGAATTTACAGGCTCTGGTAGGTCATTTACATATACAAGGAACAAAAGTGGCCCTAAAACTGAACCCTGTGGAACTCCACTACTAACTCTTCTCCATTCAGACACTGAGTGTCTTACTCTAACCCTCTGTTCCCTTCCTTCTAAGTAAGTTTTTATCCATTCCAAAACATTTCCACCTATTCTAGCTATTGATTGCAGCTTCCTAATAAGTCTCCCATGTGGAACAGTGTCAAACGCTTTCTGGAAGTCTAGGAATATGCAATCTGCCCAGCCCTCTCTTTCCTGTAAGATTTGGCTTACCTCATCATAAAATTCTAATAAGTTTGTTACTGTTGATCTACCTTCTCTGAAGCCATGTTGCCTCACTGACAAAAAGTTGAAGGATTCCAAGTGAAGAGAGATATGTTTCCTTAGTAGTTTCTCCATAAGTTTGCAAACTATGCTGGTCAAGGAAACTGGTCTATAGTTCAGAGCCGTATCCCTCCTTCCCTTTTTGAAGATAGGTATCACATTTGCTTGTTTCCAGCATCTTGGAATCTCACCCCAATCCAGTGACTCCTTAAATATGATACTTGGTGCCACTGATATTGTGTTTGCGCATTTTTTAAGCACATGAGGGGATATGTCATCAGGACCTGTAGCTTTATGAACATCTAAATCCATCAGCGCCTTGCATACCTCTGTGGCTGTAAGGTTGATGTTCTCTAATACCGGCCTGCTGGCTAGTACAGTGGTAACGCGCTGGCTTCGCATTCACGAGGTCGAAAGATCGGTCCCCGTCCAAGACCGAGAGTTTAAGCTGTTTACTGGCAGGAACTGCTGTGGGTGGACATCACAGTGGGGGGTTGGGGCTTGTCCTGGCTGACGAATACCCATTGTAAAATGGAAATAAAGTTTAAGTTTATTTATTTACTTGAGCTTCTATCACTGCAATCTGAGGGGGTGGGGTATTTTCTACTGTAAATACTGACTGAAACTCCTTGTTCAATTCTTTGCAGATCTCTTCATCCGTCTCAGTGATGCTTCCATCCGCTCTCTTTAGCCTTAAAACCTGTTCTTTTACCTTCAGTTTTCCTCTGATAAAGCTGTGGAAAAGCTTGGGATTTTCTTTAGCCTTCCTGGTGATGTCCCTCTCATAATCTTTCTCTGCCTCTCTCCTTTTACTTAGGTAGTCATTTCTTGCTCTTTTGTAGGTTTGCCAGGCATTTATGTTTTTTCTCCTCCTATACCTTTTCCAGCATTTGTCTCTCCACTCCTTAGCTCTTTTACACCCATTATCGAACCATTTCTCTCTGGCATGAATTACACCTACTTTGGTGACAGGTATGCAGCAATCTACTATCTTCCCATATTTCTCACAAAAGATGTCATACATTTCTTGTACAGATTTGTTGTAAAATAAGGTTCTCCAGTCAATAACTGCAAAAAGCTCATTCATTTTGATGTAATCTCCTTTCGGATAGTTCCTCCTCATGTCCTCAGTGCCTCTACTCTCAGGAAGAATATCTTCAATGATATACTCCATCAACAACACACAATGGTCACTCTTTCCAATTGGTGGTTCACACTCAATTTTTTCAATATCCAACACATTATCTGTGAACACTAGATCAAGTAGTGATGGCTCATCCCCACCCCTGGCCCTTGTTGGTTCCATTACATGTTGGTGTAGGAAATTCCCTTTTACGCAATCTAGGAATCTTGCCCCGAATGAGTCCTCACCACTGTGTGGGTCAAGATTTATCCAAGCTATCTCTTTATGATTAAAGTCTCCCATAATCAAAATCCTACATTTTCTCTCCCGTGCCATGTTAACAACTGAGTTTATGACTTCAATAGTACCTATATGACTTTCCTCATAAACTTCAAGCCTATTTTGGTTCCTTGGTGGGTTGTATACAACAGTTATTATAATGCTCTCTGACCCAGTATTTATGCGAGCAACAAGAAATTCCTTGAACTCACTTTCTATAGCCAAATTTATTTCTTCGACTTGAATCCTTTCACTTATGAGCAGTGCTATCCTTCCACCAGTCCTCTCAGATCTTTCAACCCATAGTATTCTGAAGCCCTTAGGAAAAACTGTGACACTGTTTATGTCCTCACTTAACTTAGTCTCTGTAATTGCTACTATATCTGCCTTACTGTTGTGAATCTTATCTTTTAATTCTACTGCCTTACCAGCTAATCCATCAGCATTTGTGTATAACAATCTTAATCAGGCCCCATCCCCTGATCTTCTGTCATTATCTTCTTTATCTCCCCTTTGTCTGGAAGAACTCTGTAATGAAAATTTTTCTTCTCTTCTTCATTTCTTTCCTCATTTAACCTTCTTGCCTCTTGCAACAAGTTTTTGATCTTTCTCATCTCTTCCTGTGTTCTGTATCGTCTAATGAACACTTCTTTGATTTCTTGAAGGTCTTTTAGACTTTTTTTTCTCAACAATATTTCCCTACATGTTTCCCCTCTCTCAAAGGTTACTTTTGTTGGTCTCAGCTTTCCTTCCCTCGAATATTTACCTAGTTGGTGTATGTTTACAATATCCTCAGGACCACATACTACTCCAAGCTTTCTTATCAGGTCTACAACCCTAGCTTTATTTTCTTCAAGTCTCCCCTGCCATGTGTGTGTGTATGTGTGCGTTTGTGCATATGTTGTGTGTGTGTGTATGTGTTGAACCTCTTTCAGTCCTATTCATCTATAAATTTTCCACAATCACAGATTGAAAAAAAAATCCTGCTTTTCTATACGGCCATATTGCATAGTTATATATATAGTGTAAAAAAAAATTAAAAAAAAAAAAAAAAATATATATATATATATATATATATATATATATATATATATATATATATACTAATAATAATTTACGCGTAGTCACCGTGGCTCAAGCGGTAGCGTCCGCGACTCTGATGCGGCAGATCAAGGGTTCGCACCCCGCCACGGTCTGTGGTTAGCAAGGGCATGCACTCAGGGTAAGGATTACATCTTCCAAAACAAGTCCTTCGCAAGAAGGCAACCGTCCTAGCCCTTGGTAGAAAAGGGATTCCGTAGCGTAACACCGGAACTAATAATAATTTACGAAAGTAGTGATGATGATGAGGAGGAGCCTTATTCAATCGTCACAACAGATAGCTATATATCCTACAGCAAGTCAAGGAAGCAATTCCCCCCCCCCCCAATACATTGAATAACCCTTCAAATGCTTAGGTTAGATTAGACTAGGCATTAATCTGACCTAACCTAATCTAACTTAACCAAACCTAACCTAACAATTGACGGGGGTTCTTTAATGTACTGGAAATCGTTATCTTGACTTGATCCGATTATTCTTTTATAAGTTCATAATAATATACCTGACAATTTCTTTGAATTTCAAATGATAAGGTTATAACAGTCCTAAGACAGGTTGCTACATTAAGCAAAATTGCCATGGGGTTGAATCTCCCACGGAAAATACTCCATTTCATAACAAGTTTAAACTCTATGGCTTTTTTAAGGTCTATTTTTTGTAGAATTTTTTTTTTTCACAAAGCTACATACTTAAAAATGCCCCCCTTAAAATAATAAATAATTACAAGAATAAAAAGTATAAAATATCTCAAATACCGTACACGCAACATACATGCATACATACCACATCCGGTAAAACATAATAAATAACGGCCTCACCTACGTTGAAGTAAAAAGCCAATTTACAAGGTCTCAAATGAAAGAAAAAGAAAAAAAAGTTAAGGCAACTTATACACGAGTTGTGAATGGGGGGGGGGTTAAGTTTTCAGTTATTCATCCATACTGATGGCTATACATCTAACTCATTTTGCTTAATGCGAGAGCATACATACACATATGCTGAGGTGGTCTTTATGCTATTCAAATGCCCGTGCATTATGGCAAGACTTTTTTTTTTTTTTTTTTTTTTTGCTAAACTTGATGTTATAAAGAATTATTTGTAGTATTTTTATTATGAGAAAATAAAATACTCTATTCAAAATAATCACAGTATTATCAACATGAAACTAATTTAATTTTCCCCAATATTATTTTTGTGGCGTAAGACAAAAACAAAAAAGATAACAGGATTTCATTTCTTCATCCAAAGACAAGAGTATTTCTATAAAATAAAAACCAAAGAATGCTTACCCCATTTGGCAAAAAAAAAAAAAAAAAAAAAGTGAATAGGGATGACATCGCCCTCCCATTACTACTAGGCTACTCGACATGTAAATGTTTTATAGAAACTAATATAAATCTAAGTACGATTCAATTTGATTAAGAGACATTATATATATATATATATATATATATATATATATATATATATATATATATATATATATATATATATATATATATATATATATATATATATATATATATGTGTGTGTGTGTGTGTGTGTGTGTGTGTGTGTGTGTGTGTGTGTGTGTGTGTGTGTGTGTGTGATTACCTAATTGTGTTTACGGGAAAGAGCCCAAAGCTCGTATCTTCCCGTCTCCTCATCGGTTCCATTTTAGACTTAGTGATGTCGCATGACTAAAGTCTTGCTACAGGTCAAAGGTGAAATTGAATGCTCTCTCAAGTGTTTTGCTGGGATAAGGCCCATATTAAAAGGGTCACGGAGATCAGCTCCCGGCGCCAAGTGCCTCAAGAAGGTATGAGAGACGCAAACAAATCCTCTATTCCCAATACCACACACGAACATTTGCAATATTAAAAGGGTCACGAAGATCAGCTCCCGGCGCCAAGTGCCTCAAGGAGGTGTGAGAGACCCAAACAAATCCTATATTCCCAAATACCACACACGAGCATTTGACCTATATGTATGTAATGTGTGTGTGTGTGTGTGTGTGTGTGTGTGTGTGTGTGTGTGTGTGTGTGTGTGTGTGTGTGTGTGTGTGTGTGTGTGTGTGTGTGGGTGTAGGATTTCCTGTGTTATTACCCTTCGATCTTATAATCCCCTAAATTCGGAAATCCTGACACGGCTTCGGTAGAGGCCTACAAGCGATCTCAAAATTAAAATCCTCTACCAATAAAATATAATTAATATTACATGCATAGACATACATGCAAATATATAATAATGGGGTTTGTGAACTGTTGATATGTGAATGATTAAATAAACTCTCCTCACCTTATATTAAAACTTCCTCATACAGAATAATAATTTTTCCAACATACATTCTACCTACGAGTGTCCTACTAATATGAGCTCATTCTGTCCCTCACACGTAGCTCTCCTACAATAATGTTTTCCACGTTTTATTTTATTGGTTTCTTACTGGCTAGAAATAAATTCATTGAAAAAATACTTGGTTGTGATTTGCTGTCAAGAACGTAATGTACAAGCAATGAATTTACTTTTACTTACCTGCCATTTCATGTGTCGGATGGAATGGGGAGGATATTCGATAGAGAGTCTTCCTATTAATTATATTGAAACCATTTATACATCTATTTCTATTTTTATGGTATGATCGGTATTAATGCTTCAATTCATAACGAAATACAATATTTGCATACTATCTAATTTTGCAGTACGAGTGGAAACATGCTTTCCCTACCTCTGACGAGCACAATGGACTCTCGCCAGAAGAGCATCTGCATATAGCTGAAACAGCAAAAGTGAAAGTGAGAGAGAGAGAGAGAGAGAGAGAGAGAGAGAGAGAGAGAGAGAGAGAGAGGAGAGAGAGAGAGTCCAAGAAAATTCCGATTTGAGTACAAATATGTTATGTACGATGTTCAGAGGGAACGAAGAGGGAGAGGGACACTGAAATTCAGCAAGCTCTGGCCCACTTCTGACTCCCTCACGATTTTTTAAAGCACCACACACCCCATCCCCTAAATTACGTATATATATTTGGATAGAGGAGTCATATCAACTGAGGAATCATCCCTCCCTTACCCCCCCCCCATTTTAGATCTCATGAATAGGTCGTTCCTAGTTGTTAAAATATTCGTATCTATACGAGACAGGCTTTTCAAACAATATTTTATTTTTCACTAATGACCAAATACAAGTTGGATAACAATATATACTTAAAAAATCAACTATTGGTAATATTAACTATATTAATAATAATACTGAAGATAATAATAATAAAAATAAAAATAATCATAAATTTTATTTTTATTAGAACACCAAGGATAAGATGACGAAATTGTAAGTGGATTTTGTACATAGAGAAAAACTGATAAAACATGATACAAAAACACGAGGAATTGACACAAAGGCGTAATAAGTAACCGAATACTATGTGTAGGAGGAATGATATACCAGTGCTGAAGCCTCTTAATGCCATAAGATTGAATCTACATACCATACTCCTGAATTTAATTTTTAAAGTCTTATTTTTTAGGAATCAAAAGTGCGATTCTATATAGAAGTATCAAGGAGTGGAAAGAAAATGAGAGGTATCTAACATCTCAGAACATTGCATACTAAGCAGCATTCGAGGGAGTATCTACAGATAAGGCAGATTAGAAGTGGAAGCAATGACACTACTACTTTAATATTTACTTTGAAGTATTATGTCACTATTAGTCCCAAGTTTGGTTTAGGACACAAGACTGCTTAGAGCATGGGAACTAAGGCTGGTTGCCCTTTCTAATGCCTCACCGTGGGATTCATCTAAGGTACGTCACCTCCCGAGTAGAGTGTTTTAGCCACTGTGCTATCATGGTACTTGACCAACGACATTAAAAGCATCTATATATGACTGATGGTTCTACAAAGCATAAGAGAATTCCTAGAAAAACATGCCTGTAGGGGGAGAATGAATTTCTTCTACATATAATTCATGGCGAGGTTGGCTTTCTCTGAGATTGAGATCAAGGATTAAAAAATTGGATGATGGTGTTAAGACATTATTAGGTAAGGTTGATGATTTGTTTTGTGGTGGACGTGTGGCGCAGGAAGTCTGCAGCATTCCAGGATATGTGTAATTGAAGGAGGCAAAGTGATCAAGATATTAGGAAATTTGTATCAGTATTTGAACATACGTATTTCTTGTTTACTGCCCAAGGTATGACACTCCCAGACTCAGTCACGGCTTCCATGCTACTTGCCTCATGCAAGTTGAATGACAATGAGCAGTAACTGGTGATGTCGGCCATCTCTGATGTGACATATAATAATATGAAAGCTGCTTTGAACCGCATATTTGCTAGGGATATTAGTGTACAGCCTGGCGCTGTTGGTGGAGGTGGAATGAAATGTGAACCTGTCTTACTGGCAGAGGAAGTGGAAGGTGACATTAAGGAGGAAGAGGCACTTATAGTAAAGGGTTTTCAGCACGGATGACGTAGGTCCCGAGGTGGTCGTAGGGGAAGACTATCAACCACGATAAGGGGATACCACTGTCCGTCCACAATTAGAAAGCAGAATCCTCTAGGGACAGATGGGAAGTTGTCGAGGTGCTTGATACGAGACTCACGATTCCATGGAACTG
>JAXCGZ010004950.1:0-12500 GCA_037179515.1 Halocaridina rubra | reverse complement strand
CCCTCTTGCGAGGGACTTGTTTTGGAAGATGTAATCGTTACCCTGAGTGCATGCCCTTGCTAACCTCAGACTGTGGCGGGGAGCGAACCCTCGACCTGACGCCTCAGAGTCGCGGACACTACCGCTTGAGCCACGGTGACTACTGAATCATGAATAAAATATATGGTTAAGAAAAGAAGTGAAGCGCCTTTTGTACAGTAACTTTCAGTCCTTCACAGGTAGTGCTATGATATATTCATATCCCATGAGGATGTGCAGGAATAACTTTTTAATTATATTATATACATATCTTTTTAGAAAAGTTTACATAGTGTGAGAGAAAGTTTCTGCCACAAACTTTTCCATGACTAAAATGGCCACGACAGAAATATTTTATTGCAGTCATCCCACAGATAAAGTCTTCAGTTTTACTATATAGTGTAGTCATATTTTCTCTTTTAAACATTAATAATTTCATTGCCTATCAAATTATTTCGGTCACCGATTGTGATATACAAAATTTTATATGTATGGACTTTCTCGTTTTTGAATTGACTAGATGGTCATAAAAAAAAAAAAGTATATAGATAACCACAATCGAATAATTGCTTTTTCAATGAGGTACATGAACTTTTGAGTTCATGTACCTAACGGGTAATCATGTGTCTATAACTTAAACTTAATATCTATTGTGGGTTAAAATAATGATATGGGTTACTTTGGCGTCATTATGTGTACGAACATAAGTATATGAATAAGTTAACCATGCATGCAAAGCAATCAAAAGTTAGTAATTTCATCATTAATATCATATGCAAATATGATCCAATACATCTTTTATACATCAATAAAAAGTATCCCCTCATTCACGTCATAGTTATGGCTTTCACACTTATTTAAAAAAAAAAAAGCTCCACCTTCACATTTAATGAGAGCACTTTCTACACTTCAACAATGCCATAAATACCCAAAACCAAACTTCCAACATGAATCTCACTCCATTGTCGACCTCTCGTACAACACGTGATTCCCCGTTCAATGAGATATTCAACTCATCTCTGGCAAGTAAATGCATCATTCATACAACTGTACACTGCTAGTCTCATGGGTCCCTTGATGGTTAAATTTATTGAGTAAACAAAATCAGCAACATATAATATAATGTTCTTATTCCCAATGAGCTGTCTGTCGGGCCATTTCGTAAACAGCACTATCATCATCATCATCTTTCTTTGCAGAATGCAAAATGTATTCCCAAAATTCCAAATAATATGGAAAACAATACGGAATAGGATCCAATGAGACGATCTTTCAAGTCTTAGATATAGTTTGTCTTCATTGACGTGTAATGAAGATGCGACATGGCTCATGATCATTCTGCCTTCCCTGTTCACAGTATCTACTGATCTAATGTTATTCTACACGTGGCTTCCTTATCTAATAGCTTTTACCAGACAGCTATGTATAGCAGTTGACGTATATCACGGTGCTTATTAGTGCTAAGCGATGTCATGTAAATGGCGACTTCTTTGATTATTTGACGAGAGAAGGGAACAACACAAAGACGGCATTTGGGGGATGTGTGGTTAGAGGGTTGAATTTAGAGTCATATTGTACGCATATATAAGATATGATTTATGCAGTATGCTGAAAGGAACTGCCTAGATGGCAGCATGTCTCTTGAGGTCATTCTGTTCATAATTTTCCAATCTTTACCTATTTATTTTCTCTTTCTTATTAGTGTGAGAGAAAGTTTCTGCCACAAACTTTTCCATGACTAAAATGGCCACGACAGAAATATTTTATTGCAGTCATCCCACAGATAAAGTCTTCAGTTTTACTATATAGTGTAGTCATATTTTCTCTTTTAAACATTAATAATTTCATTGCCTATCAAATTATTTCGGTCACCGATTGTGATATACAAAATTTTATATGTATGGACTTTCTCGTTTTTGAATTGACTAGATGGTCATAAAAAAAAAAAGTATATAGATAACCACAATCGAATAATTGCTTTTTCAATGAGGTACATGAACTTTTGAGTTCATGTACCTAACGGGTAATCATGTGTCTATAACTTAAACTTAATATCTATTGTGGGTTAAAATAATGATATGGGTTACTTTGGCGTCATTATGTGTACGAACATAAGTATATGAATAAGTTAACCATGCATGCAAAGCAATCAAAAGTTAGTAATTTCATCATTAATATCATATGCAAATATGATCCAATACATCTTTTATACATCAATAAAAAGTATCCCCTCATTCACGTCATAGTTATGGCTTTCACACTTATTTAAAAAAAAAAAAAGCTCCACCTTCACATTTAACGAGAGCACTTTCTACACTTCAACAATGCCATAAATACCCAAAACCAAACTTCCAACATGAATCTCACTCCATTGTCGACCTCTCGTACAACACGTGATTCCCCGTTCAATGAGATATTCAACTCATCTCTGGCAAGTAAATGCATCATTCATACAACTGTACACTGCTAGTCTCATGGGTCCCTTGATGGTTAAATTTATTGAGTAAACAAAATCAGCAACATATAATATAATGTTCTTATTCCCAATGAGCTGTCTGTCGGGCCATTTCGTAAACAGCACTATCATCATCATCATCTTTCTTTGCAGAATGCAAAATGTATTCCCAAAATTCCAAATAATATGGAAAACAATACGGAATAGGATCCAATGAGACGATCTTTCAAGTCTTAGATATAGTTTGTCTTCATTGACGTGTAATGAAGATGCGACATGGCTCATGATCATTCTGCCTTCCCTGTTCACAGTATCTACTGATCTAATGTTATTCTACACGTGGCTTCCTTATCTAATAGCTTTTACCAGACAGCTATGTATAGCAGTTGACGTATATCACGGTGCTTATTAGTGCTAAGCGATGTCATGTAAATGGCGACTTCTTTGATTATTTGACGAGAGAGGGGAACAACACAAAGACGGCATTTGGGGGATGTGTGGTTAGAGGGTTGAATTTAGAGTCATATTGTACGCATATATAAGATATGATTTATGCAGTATGCTGAAAGGAACTGCCTAGATGGCAGCATGTCTCTTGAGGTCATTCTGTTCATAATTTTCCAATCTTTACCTATTTATTTTCTCTTTCTTATTAGTGTGAGAGAAAGTTTCTGCCACAAACTTTTCCATGACTAAAATGGCCACGACAGAAATATTTTATTGCAGTCATCCCACAGATAAAGTCTTCAGTTTTACTATATAGTGTAGTCATATTTTCTCTTTTAAACATTAATAATTTCATTGCCTATCAAATTATTTCGGTCACCGATTGTGATATACAAAATTTTATATGTATGGACTTTCTCGTTTTTGAATTGACTAGATGGTCATAAAAAAAAAAGTATATAGATAACCACAATCGAATAATTGCTTTTTCAATGAGGTACATGAACTTTTGAGTTCATGTACCTAACGGGTAATCATGTGTCTATAACTTAAACTTAATATCTATTGTGGGTTAAAATAATGATATGGGTTACTTTGGCGTCATTATGTGTACGAACATAAGTATATGAATAAGTTAACCATGCATGCAAAGCAATCAAAAGTTAGTCATTTCATCATTAATATCATATGCAAATATGATCCAATACATCTTTTATACATCAATAAAAAGTATCCCCTCATTCACGTCATAGTTATGGCTTTCACACTTATTTAAAAAAAAAAAAAGCTCCACCTTCACATTTAACGAGAGCACTTTCTACACTTCAACAATGCCATAAATACCCAAAACCAAACTTCCAACATGAATCTCACTCCATTGTCGACCTCTCGTACAACACGTGATTCCCCGTTCAATGAGATATTCAACTCATCTCTGGCAAGTAAATGCATCATTCATACAACTGTACACTGCTAGTCAGCGGCACTGGGCGGTAGTCAAGGCGGTGTCGGGTATCAACTCCCGTCACGAAAATCTAATTATAAGGCGGGCATTGGTCTCTCTCTCTCTCTCTCTCTCTCAACTGGAGTTCCACATCCCTGTAGTAGTTGTGAGGAACCTTAACGGAACAGCGCTTGACTAGTAACAAAGGATAAGTGGAACTTATCCTCTTGGAAATAAGATGAACCTATCGTCTTGAAAATGAGAAGAACATATCCTCTTGGAAAAAAGAAAACATACCCTTTAAGAAATTAGAGGAATATTTCATCTTACAAATAAAATCATATCCTTTTGGAAGTAAGAGAAGCATATCCTCTTGCAATTAAGAGGAACATATCCTCTTGGAAGTAAGAGGACCCTATTCTCTTGAAAATCACTGAGGCTCTTTCAGGTCCACAGTCAGATCCTCCTTAGTGTTCGATGTTTCAAAATACTCTTTATCTTGTTCGGACTCAAATGGACTCCCGGACTCACAGACAACTTGGCTAACGGACATTATTTCGACAGCCATTTTTTCTTTTATTGAACCAGTGACTGTACACGGGGGCATATGCCCTCGGGCACTACCAGTGATGTACAAAATGTACACTTTACATGATGTATTTGACCATATGTATGTCATCTATTAATTATTGCTGCAATTCTAGACATTACAAAAGACAGAAATTTCACCAAAGATGTAATAAATGGGGGTGGACACAGACGCGTTGGAGCTGGTGGTTTAAGGCTGGATATCCTTCCTAATGCTCCACGGTGGGTTCGAAGACGGATTTGTCACTTTCAAGAGTCGAGCACTCTACTGTGGTACCGCGGTTCTTCTTTAGAGGACATATTGATTATCATAAAATGCAGTTTATAACAAAATACGATTTTCATTTTTAGATGGCATAATGTTGTTTAAAGCTCTCGACTTTAGAAACTACTAATGCCGCTTCGAACCCACTGCAGGGCGTTAGGAATGGCATCCAACCTTAATTCCCCAAGTCCAACCTGTCTGTGTCCACCTCCATGCGAATGATGACTGAATCCGTGCACAAAAATGTACTCACGATCTCAGAGAAATAGAACTTAAGAGTATGCACTAAGGCTGATGATTTTTACTCGTGTATATATAAGTGCAGAACAGATATATATATATATATATATATATATATATATATATATATATATATATATATATATGTGTGTGTGTGTGTGTGTGGTGGGGGGGGGGGGGGTGTGTGTGTGTGTGTGTGTGTGTGTGTGTGTATAATTTATAACCTTCATTATCCATTGCAATTAAAGAAATTTAAACTTTATATATTAAAAAAAAGGTTTAATGTACTCTCTCTCTCTCTCTCTCTCTCTCTCTCTCTCTCTCTCTCTCTCTCTATATATATATATATATATATATATATATATATATATATATATATATATATATATATATATGTGTGTGTGTGTGTGTGTGTGTGTGTGTGTGTGTGTGTGTGTGTGTGTGTGTGTGTGTGTAATTTATAACCTTCATTATCCATTGCAATTAAAGAAATTTAAACTTTATATATTAAAAAAAAGGTTTAATGTACTCTCTCTCTCTCTCTCTCTCTCTCTCTCTCTCTCTCTCTCTCTCTCTCTCTCTCTCTCTCTCTATATATATATATATATATATATATATATATATATATATATATATATATATATATATATATATATATATATTTATATATATATATATATATATATATATATATATATATATATATATATATATATGTATGTATGTATGTATGTATGTATTTCATATATAAGTATTTTCACCCATATGAATGTATTGGTGAAAGAGATAATAACATTATATTCCTATAAATGACAATAATATCTATTTCTGTATCTCTCTTTATCTATCAACCAATCTATATATCTATCTGTCTTAATCATTTACTGCTAAAGTGGAGAATAGCTAAGTCTCTCTCTCTCTCTCTCTCTCTCTCTCTCTCTATTATATATTTTCTGTGTATGTTGCTGTATAATTCTGTTTGTGTGTTCTGTGTTTCTCTGAGCTTTACTTTTGTATATAATGTACTCTGTGCTGCCATACTGTGAGTTGTGTGAGTATGCAGCAATGTTTTATCAATGTGTACACCTCCCTGTAAACCATGTTCAATTCTTGGTTTTGTATCCATTTGAAGCATTATTTGTATGAACTCATGTAATGTCTGACGCCTTGGCGCAATAAATTAATAAAATAAAATAATCTCTCTCTCTCTCTCTCTCTCTCTCTCTTTCTCGTTAAATATCACAACAAGATTTAAAAAGAACCATAAATCTTTTATATATAAATCTCTATTTTTTGAAGCCCGCGGTAACACAGGGGTTAGACCACTCTGCTCATGAGGTGACAAACTTCTTGCTCGAGCTCACCGTGGGGCATTAGGAAGATCATTTAGCCTCACTTTCCCAACTCTATAATGACACATAAAACTGCATAAAACGTCTCTCTCTTTATATATATATATATATATATATATATATATATATATATATATATATATATATATATATATATATATATCGTTTTATTTTGTTTTCTCTACACTCATTCCTGATAGCAGGATTGATAATTCCCATTCCTGGTAATGAGTGCCATCTGCTAAAATAGCTTAATATGGCTTCGTCACTGTATCCTGATATTGTACTGTCACTATTTCTACTTACTTTGAGAATTATTTACAAATGCTCATGTAGACAAAAGCCAATGAAAATGTAAATATACAATCATGTCACGTGACCAAAAAAAAATAGTATTATAACTGTAGTCAGTAAGTGTTACAGAATGCTAGATATATATAATGTAGAGTGAGTATTTGTATTATAGTGGGTTTGCGTGTACATGTCCTCATGTGCACGGGTATCTTCGTGTGCACACGTCCTCGTGTGGTACGGATATCTTCGTGTGCACAATTCCTCATGCGTACATATGTCCTCGTGTACACATGTCCTCGTGTGCAGTTATAATAGTAAAAACATAACTTTCATGAACATATCTAGGGACAGTGGCTAGAATACTCGACTCGGGAGGTAGCATTCCCCAGCTCTAGCCTGTCTGGGTCCACTCCATAAATGGGGATTAATAATGACCCATAAAATGTATAACACCTCATAGACATATCCCAAGAGAAAAAAGTGGGGAGCCGATGCAAAGAGCGAAGCACACTGCAGAGACCCAGGGCGTTTGCCGAGGAAGTGAGGATTACTTAGGAATAATGTCACTAGGGCCCCCGGAGTCCACCTTCGGCAGGAGAGAGAGGCTAAGCCCCTGTAATTGACCTGTCATGTCTTAGACACCAAAAAGGATTTACGAATGTAACGTTTTCCGTCATACAATGCGCTCGAAGGAATTTTTTAAACCTGAGGAACTCTGGATTTTTTTTTCAGTTGTTTAGTGATGCATATTTCCATCTTTTAACAAATGCATAAAGTGTTTGTGCAAGTATGTGTGTATGAATGTGTTATATATATATATATATATATATATATATATATATATATATATATATATATATATATATATATATATATATATATATATATATATATATATATATATATATATATATATATATATATATATATATTCAATTATGCCTTTGTTGACAAAAGGTCCAATGGTGAGGAATATGCATCCCTATACTTGAATACAGACGAATTCCTTTATGTGGGGAATATGTTATACAATATAAACATTCCATAGTGTGCTTTTAATATCTACACTAGGGTTTTCAACCTTTTTCTTTCAGCGTACCCTTTCGGGTTTTCCTTGTCAGCCATGTACCCCCTTTCCTTCGTGACAAGTGTAAAAAAAAAAAAGTAAACATTCCTGTGTATATTTGTAAATACTTATGGGAATTATCTACATAACCGTCCTGCCATAACCAGTAATATAGTAAGCACAAACCGTTCCATTGAAAATTAAAGAAAAAAATAACAAAATTATTGACCATGGCTGTGCTGTATATATTTCATGGTTAAGGAAAGAGCTGAATAAAAAAACATTAAAGTTATCGTTACATCTGCTGCAAAGGGAATTAATGAGATGGCTGGAACTGCTTTTCCACACCTAGCCTAATCAGCTGAGGAGCAGCTTTAGTTAAAGCATATCGAAGCTCGGCTTCCGTAGTCAGTATAATAATGCACACATAGTACACATTAACACAAACAGACGAACAAAAGCGTGCAATACAGACAAGAATATTATTTTTCCTTTAGTTAACTAAAAACAAACTCGATATAAAACACCACACCATTTCCCACCTCACACCCAGCCACACCACACCACGCATCTCATCAAGTCACACCATATTCCACATCTCAACTCATCACACTGAACCACGTCATGACACACACTATTCAAGGTCATTTTACACCATACATTGCCGCTATAGAGTAATATCCGTCACACAACACCACTTGTGTTCTATGCCATCAAACTATTGCAATGAGTGTGGGACACATCAGTTTTTTCCTTAGTAATAACACACATTTTGCGATGGTAGTGTTACTGAAATCGACAGAACATTCCCTATAAACCTATATAATGTTTCAGTTAAAAAAAGAAAAAAAAAAGTAGCCACGGAGAGACCAACCTGACCCTGCCACCAACACTTATCCTCAGTTCCTGACTGGCTAGTGGGGTGTACCTTATAACAGTTCATGTTTCTATTCCTGTCCAATACTCGTACAAGTCAGCGGATGGTTAGTCACACGGTCTGAAACTACTATCGGGCCTCACCCCCTAACGACCCGTGGGGAAGGGCGTACCCCTTGACAGACCCCTTGGGTACCCCCCGGGGAACAAGCACCTCTACACATAATTTTGAACTTGTATCATATTCGTTCTCTGGGAACTTACCGATGAACAACCACCCAAAACAAGTCCATAATCACAATACAAAACTGTTGTGTGTTAGTATGCAGCAATGTTTTATCAATATGTACACCTCCCTGTAAACCATGTTCAATTCTTGGTTTTATATCCATTTGAAGCATTATTTGTATGAACTCATGTAATGTATGACGCCTTGGCGCAATAAATTAATAAAATAATAAAATAAATCTCTCTCTCTCTCTCTCTGTATATATATATATATATATATATATATATATATATATATATATATATATATATATATATATATATATATATATATATATATATATATATATATATATATATATATATATATATATATATATATATATATATATATATATATATATATATTTTTTTCTAGCTAGGTAGCTAGCTAGCTAGCTATTACATATAATTTTTCTGTATGAATAGGAGACGAGGTTCCACAAGCAATGCTCTCTCACGTATAAAAACAAAGAGGCGAATACATTCACATACACACAGCCAGAAAGTAAACAACATCGTTCCGAGTTCTTGATATCTCTCTCTCTCTCTCTCTCTCTCTCTCTCTCTCTCTCTCTGCACATATATCAGTATTCCACACCATGTTGACGCTTGTTTTCGCTCCCTATTTTGATTTCCAGCACTCGTACAGGTAAAACCGTTAATCAGCGTTTTAGCCTTCACGCTCCGACAGCACTCGCCAAAGCTTTTTCAAACTTTCCAGGCATAAAAAAAAAAAAAAAAAAAAAAAAAAAAATAGGCACAACGAATTCGTGTATGTTTGCGCGCCAGAACATCAGTTAATCATAAAAATTTGGAATAGAGCAAAAGGGTTGGAAAAAGCAAAATCATTGCATAAAGCGGTAATAAAGTAGTTAATATATGGAGTAAGCAACTTGAGTAAAAAGAAAAAATGAAATTATTGACAGACTAAAGGTACTGAAAAACGAAAACCTATTGGATTAAAAAAAAAATAATATATATATATATATATATATATATATATATATATATATATATATATATATATAATATATATATATATATATATATATTAACATCTGAGAATCAAGTCTCCGTGGCAAAATGGTAGTGTCCGCGACTCTGAGGCGGCAGGTCGAGGGTTCGCGCCCCGTCACGGACTGAAGTTAGTAAGGGCATACACTCAGGGTAACGACTACATCTGCCAAAACAAGTCCTTCGCATGAAGGCAACCGTCCTAGCCCTTAGTAGAGAAGGGAGTTCATGACGTAAAACCGAAACCATTAACATCTGAGAATCAATAATCAATCGCAGAAAAAAAGAACATCGTGAAGCTAGATCTTGAAAAGGCAATATAAATTATATATATATATATATATATATATATATATATATATATATATATATATATATATATATATATGTGTGTGTGTGTGTGTGTGTAATGTGTGTGTGTGTGTGTGTGTGTGTGTGTGTGTGTGTAGATACTGAGAGTTGATATAATGCATTAGATAAATACGCGACATCAAGTCTTACAGAAGCTTAATAATGATTTTTAACACTATTACTGCTATTCAAGAATTTAGGAGCCTGACAGGGCCGTTTTTAACCCCTCCGCGGAGGATTAGGAATGGCATCCAGCCTTACATCCCCAACTCCATCCTGTGGTGTCCACTCCTATTCGTCTAAGGGTCTATTGAGACACATGGATTTGTGTTGCAGTCCCAGATTCCAATCCCGACAAGGAAGGTAGATTATTTAAAGGCATCTAAAAATGCGTAAAACGCAATACATTTATTCTAACAACATTATTTTTTTTTATTATTATTTTTATTATTATTATTATTATTATTATTATTATTATTATTATTATTATTATTATTATTATTATTATTATTATTGTTGTTGTAATACACATCAAATTTCAAAGCAAGCAATATGCATACAAGTGCTATATATATATTGCAAATCTAATGTTCTAGATAAAATATATATATATATATATATATATATATATATATATATATATATATATATATATATATATATATATATATATATATATATATATATATATATATTTAATGTCTAAAACGCAACTTGGCCGAGACAACGGTGAACGAAAAAAAAAAAAAAACAAGAGACAGAAGTCACAATTTGGCAAGGGAAAAAATGCACAGGAAAGAGTCACACGCGACTAAAATACTACAAGCAAACAATGTCATTAAAAAAAAAAAAAACTGTTCTAGGGCTTGTATTAACTGACAATACATGAATCTTACAAGCCGACGACTTCATTTATATGACAGTGCACAAAAAGATAAGGTAAGGTTAGGTTAAGTTAGGTTAGGTTAGGTTAGATTGGGTTAGGTTAAGTACAGTGTACGTATTAAAAAGATTTTTTGTTACTTTTCCTACGCTCTGAAAGACAATCTACTCCTCCATTCAAGTAAAAAAAACCTGAGACCCTCTGGAACACTCACCGTGTTCACTTATTAATAATGACTTATGTGATGATGAATACCGTTATGAGTAAATCATCTTCATGAATAAATAAATATAGTAATACTATATTCTCGGCAGCTGAAGCCTCTTTTTAAAAGTGGGGGTGAGTGAATCAGCCCCCCCCCCCTCTTGTTTATCATGTTAAAAATCCTTTAAATATGAGAGCTAAGACGGGAATAAAAAGACGTGGAAGCGATGAAAGAAGAATGAAGAGGAGGATGGGCAAGGGAGGAAGAAGAAGGAGGAGGAGGAGGAAATGGATGTGATTCTATGAGAAATAAAGATGATATTTGAAAAAAAAATAAAATAAAATAAATATATATATATATATATATATATATATATATATATATATATATATATATATATATATATATATATATATATATATATATATATATAGATAGATAGATAGATAGATAGATAGATAGATAGAGAGATATATACATACACACACACACACACACACACATTCAGAGAAAAAAGAAAATACGAAAAAGTGTATGCCATAACAAAAAGTAAAGAAAACATACTGAGGAAAAAAAAATATAGATAATTGGATGGTGTGGAGGATTTCCTATGTGTTATTACCCTTCGATCTTATAACCCCCTAAATTCGGAAATCCTGACATGGCTTCGGTAGAGGCCTACAAGCGATCTCAAATTTAAAATCCTCTACCAATAAAATATATTTAATATTACATGCATAGACATACATGCACAAGAAAAATCAAGTTCTGACCACGTGGACAATTATAACTGCAAAAGAACTCGGTTCACACAAAGTAATCAAAACGTTATCATGACGCGTTAAAAGATTAATTGGCAGAAAGCCTACCAAAGCAGATTTAGCTCTCGACTTCGGAGCTATACACACACTATACATAAGAATACTTATACATACTATAAATGAATACGTATGCTTATGCGTAAATTTAATATAATTGAATAAGTATACATACAATTGTGTGACTAAAAGTCTATTAAGTAAAAGCGTCTTGAAAAATTTCCTCTCATGTGAAGACATTCAGAATACTCCTGATTCATATTCGTAGAACAATTAGCCTACTCAATTTTCTTTAAACTAAATTGTCATTTGGATACTTTTTATATATATTTATGCACAATGTTATTGTCTGTATGTATGCGTTGATCTTTCGCACCTTCACCTATACACAAATTATAGTTGCATGACCATATAT